>JAOXYB010059213.1:0-10849 GCA_028565635.1 Phoronis ovalis
TAAAATACAGAACAATTTATTGCAATCCCTTTCTCAATTCACCTACAAACAGTTCAGAAAGAGGGAATAGATGTATCTATAGGTATATTATGACCACTCGATGGTTGACACTGCGTTGTAAAGTAAGACATTGCAAACCGTCTCTTTCACATCACCCGGCATTTTGTTAATGTTCCGATCTGCATGTGATATATCCATCAAAAGTAAGAGCGTTATGTAAAATTTAGAAGTATGTATCAACTATATACAATTGAAACGAGTAAACCTAAACCGGAAGATAACACTCCGGCTTGAGTTGGAAGGTGCCTGGTATAAATCGAGTATAGCGACACTTTTCCCGTTCCTGCCTTGCGTATTCTTCTGTGACACATATTCGCGGTAGACAACAGACCCCACTAATGCGTTGAAAACATTCCAATCCTGTAGGGAACGTAGGCACAATTTAATCAACAATATAGACCGGGCGTTTTATAGGCAGTCTATACAACACGAGCACAACGCATGTCACCTTATGTGTAAAAAGATGGTAAACTTTGGTCACATGAAGTTTTAGTGCAAATGCCTTTCAATGAAAAAAATATTTAGACAAATATTCCACTTTTAATAAAACATCAATACAACATTTTTCAGTAGATAATACCAGGCAATTTCTCAGATTTCAATGTAATTCTTTAGAAGTTGCTAATGTACATTATGATGCGACAGCTATTAAATGCATCTTTAAATCATGTTACAACTCACCAGCAGTGCATGAACACGACCATTCGCATGGTTCATTCAACTGAGCGGGTATACCACATGTTCCTGTTTCACCTACAAACAACAAACAATGATTAGCATTTCATTTCTACAGAAGAAGACATATCATGAGACCTCGAAGATTTCAGTCAATATAATTTTTTTTATCAAAATATATAATTAGACAATATTCAACAGAGGTATATATCTATGGAGTGCGAGAACGAATTGAAACACGCATACACAGTTAATACAGAGATAACTACTTGATAAAGACTAAGGATAATTTGTTGTTATAAAGTAGGCAATATTTAGTGTACCTTGAAGATTTATTATAATCCCTTCACTGTTTGTGAGGATTATTGATCCATCAGCCCGACGACAACATGTGCCGCCTTCACAATCAGTAGATGATGTGCAAATCTGAGAATATAAATAGTGCAGATAGATAATTCAATCTTAAAGTTTCTGTTTTAAATGATTTCACACTGTTTACTGTCATGACATTACGGTCATCCTTTGATCAGCATATTTTTTTTATTAAGAGTGAAGGAATACACATGTATATGAATAAACAAATATAATTTTGTAAAATTGTTATTGTGGTATATTATTTGTTATAGTTTTTAAATATAATTTCATTAAGATATTTAGAGATAGCAGCATCTATCACCGACCAGTAAAGCTTACATTTAAATAATTGTTTGATAAAAGTTTCACTTAAAACTATTACTTTGAATGATATATAGGCAATTATATGACTCAAACAATGTCTTGTCCTTTTAATGGTACTTGTTTTGGTATCAATTTTTCAAATGCATAAAAGCACATGTCACTTACATTTGTGGCGAGCACGCCCTTGCACACTATGACCTGTAAAAGAATTCTGATTTTATAACAAGGATTACTTACTTCTTCCTAAAATAACTTAACAGATTTTTATGCATACGTGAGCGTTGTAAAGTGAACAAACTTGTTGGCAATCTCACCTAATTTTAAAATCAAGTGTATTTTAATTTTTTTGTTGATATGGAAGGGAAATTACTATTTGCAAGAAAACGCATCGTTTATGAAATCAAATATGTAATCAGCCATGCAAGTTTTCACGTTGCTTTATCACAAAACAGTACATTTGTACAGTTAAAACGCTAAACAGACGGCTGCTAGTAAATGTCTTTACAACAAACTTTACAATTAATACATGAATTCATAATTTAATCACTTAAGCAAAATTAAACTAACTAATATTTTCAAATATTTCTCTCATAAAGCTAAAGAAAAGCAGGAAAGTCTGACAATGTTAAAAAAAGTCCGGTAATTAGTGTGCTTTTTGTAAAGAAACGTCGTGCCGAACTGATGGTACAAGAAATCGCACAAATAAACTTGTAATCCAATCTTCGTTATTAGAATGTTGGTCATATCAGCTACTGTATGTGATGGTATTCTTTTCAAAATGGAACAACTGTTACATGATATGTGAAGAAACAGGTAAATTCAGCACCAAATTGAACAAGAGGATGTTCATACTAAACAATTGTATAATATAGCTTAGAAAAGTAGTTTTCTTATTCCAATCGTGCAGTTGTGCAACAAATTAAAAAAAAACATATCTCACGTGATTTTATCTCTGTAGATATAAATTTGATGATGACACCAAATGCGGTGAAAGCATAGTCATTATTTAAAAATCAACAAAAAAAGTTAACGGTACCGTAATTAAAAGAAGACCATATATGCTTTCAAATCCTCTCATTATAGCCTAGTTACTTCTTTCACAGGAGAAATGTGTTCACTGACTAATAAAATCGTCTCTTTTAGTACCAAAGAGCACGACCGTAACTATACGTAGAAAAATATTTGCCCACATGCCAAATGCACGGGTTGCTGCTGTGAGTCAAACATCAGACGAGTTCGTGATCCATACCTTCTCATCTAATGTCTGGGCTTGACCGCTTCTATTTTCTGTTATTATTTCGAAAAACAGTAGAAGGATAATCCCTTTACTTATATATAAATCGCAGATAAACTTTCAGCCCAATCAGATTCCCAAGATGAGATTGCAGCTCACAATAAATGAGAATAACAGTGGACTAACTGGCCAGCTAGTGAAATAGGTCAATCACACAGAACCATATGGATAGAAAAGCTGTTCCCAGATTGGTAAAATGTTTAATGGCGTATTTATTCACGCTTGTTAAATTGAAGATTGATTATGACTTTTGAGAATTATTTAGATATTAAAAAGTTGGCATCTTTTCAATTAAGTAATAGAGGAAACGTGCGGTATCTTGTCAGTCCTTTTCAGACTTACAATTTGATATATGACAGCCGCAGGGTTTGGGAAAGTTGATCTTAGTGTCAATTTGTCAAATAACTCATCGAAAATAAGCTTAAAATAAGATGTTTCGCCGAAGGTAAATGATATCGGTAACAACATTTTTGAAAGGTTACACAAGTCATGTAAAAGAGACCCTTGACCTTTAAGTGAAAATTTGACTTCAAGGTCAACAATGATCTACTCCAATGATGTCACATCTTCTATATCAAGGCTTCTGTAAAGAGCTAGAAGACAGAAAGATAGAAGGCGAAAAATGTCATCAGGCTTGCTGCCTTTATCTGCAATCCTACCTTTTTTCTCCTGGTCTGTATTTAGGTCGGGTTTTTAAGTTTAAATAATATACATGTCATTTAGTACATTGTGTTTAATGCTGATTCGCGGAGCAGATAGGTGGTAAACAGTTTTTATTAATTATTATAAATTGCAGCGGAAAGGGCTTTATTGTACATAATCATGGCCGTCAGATGGGGGGGGGGGTGTGTTGGGTGCGAACGCACCCCCCTTTTGAAATGGGGGTAACCCATGTAATGTTAACGCACCCCCCTTTGAAATGGGAGGACCATTAACGTAATGTTAACGCACCCCCCTTGTGAAATAGCAAACGCACCCCCCTTTGAAATAATAACGCGTTCCGTTTTGAATTGACAGGGAGAGACGAACATTTCTTGTTTTTTTGCTTGTCAATTGAGAGCAGGGAAAGTTTTTTCTTGCATGGTTGTCAATTTAATTTGGGAGCACGGAACTTTTTTTTTTTTTTTTTGCTTGTCAATTTCAATTTTCAAACAACAAAAACCAAAAACGCACCCCGACGTAATACGGTGCTACGAGTTCGCACTTCCTGCAAGTGATAAACAATCAGTAGCAATAGAAACACCATTGTCAGAACTAATAAAAAGAGCGCTTCGTTTTTTGAACAGTACGAACCCACTACGCTGAAAAAGGACGCACGGCTTCCGATAGCCGGCTATTTTTGTCGTTATTGTACTCGGGGGGCTCAGATATAAAGTGGGTAAGCATGTTCGTTACCAAAATCGCGTGAAAGAGTACCTTTTTGAAGACTAAGTCCGTAGCATATAGAGTATGAAAATCGGTAACTTGAACAAAAAGGGTTAGTTTTTTTACCTTGAGTCAATTTTTAGTGATGAAAGTCTTGTTTATAGAAGTGTGTTTTACTTGGGGATGGGGACGTCTAGCGGCGATTATAGGTGTGTTTCAGGGCGAATAAATATTTCCCTTTTTTTGGTTTGCGTCTTGGATAGGGTACCACTTTTGAGGGTGTTCTTGTTTAGAGGTGCTTTTTTTGTGCCCCTGGACCACTTCCATTCACGAGCATGGTACCCACTGTACATCCGAGTGGTCCCCCGGGATTGCAATATTGCAAGTAGCAGTTATAATTTGTCATTTTTCTTTTTGCTGACATTAAAAAGCGTACAAGGCTGGCCAGCATCTAAGAATCGTGTCATGCGTGTGGCTCTTATTGCATTCGTAATTGCTACAGCAACATGTAGGTCGCAAATATGGCCGGGTCACCATTTTGATTTTCCAGGTAAAGTATGAGTTCCTATTTTAAGTATATAAAAACAAACATAGATCAATCTGGATTATTTTGTTCTGGTATAAACTTGAGTGCGTGTGAATGTTTTCAAAATTACACATTAGTAAAGATTATTGTTCGTATACCCCTACAAATATAGAAATAAAGACATGCAGATTTATTACCAATGTTTTGGGTTGAAATGCCGTTCTTAGAAACATTTTCTTGAATGGTGATCTCGAGTATGTATGAGGAACTCATTCCGACGCTCTCGTTTCTCAAACTTACCATCTGTATCTGAGTAAGAAATCCTTCAAGTCATCTACCCTCTGCTCCAATTCGCCTTTTTCTTTACTGATTTCACAAATACTGCTAACGTTCTACACCAAGTACAGTATTTGCAAAACTGGACCCTCACTACTGAAATATGTTATCCAAGACACTATAATAAATAAATGCATTATATTAATTATTATTATTATAATCATGTTATTTATGCTTTTTACAGTAGCAGCTAGACTAGAAGAATGGCCCATAGAGATGTACCTTAATTGGAAAATGGCTCTGCCTGTGACAAATATATGTCTACGCCATATGCATGACCGAAACTGGCTCAAGATTGGGTGGATATAGAATTATAGATGGATATAGTGCTAGCAGCCTATTAGCATGCTGATGTTTCTGATATTTGTCAAAAGGATGCGAAAATGTTCGAATTGTAATGAAAACTGAATCGTAATTTCGTGGGAGAATTAAGTTGATCTGCATGCTATTCTCACCAGGTGGTCTCAAATCAGTCATAGCAGCGATGTGGCTGCACAAAAATTCGTTAAGTAATATTTCAAATAACTTAAAGATGGAAAGTATAATATACCTGTGATTTCTCTTAACACCTGCAAATTGAAATAAGTATGTGTGGGAGTTGATCTGAAAGAAAAGTTTGACGAGCATGCATTCCATGTTTGAACCAAGAACACCACATAAAGGGTTTAGACATTCGGGAAGTTGTCAAGAACTCTGACAGGGATCCCAGCTGAGAAGGTTGTACATAGAAGATTACGATATTGATACTTTATGAAATTTAGGGGTTTGCATACCAGGTTTAAAAACCGGATCCTCTCAACTATTTTTCGCTGCCGAAAAACGGATTGCTCAACTTTTTTTACTTAAAAGCTTGATTGCTAATAATGAGAAGCCAGATTAAATCAGCATTTTTATTTAAAGAAAACGGATCCTCTCTGCTAAATCCTCTGTTACGTTATTTCATTTCCGCTATGCATGACAAAAGTTGCACAACTCGCCGACACGTGGAAACTTCCCAAAGCCAGTTAAGGCTTTGCCAGTCATAAATAATGTTTAAAACATAAATAATTAAATTTATTAAAAAATAAAATTATTCAATTATATACTTTTTACTATTTTTACAAAATAATAAATAAGGGCTTGCAAAGTGACATACACTTGTTATTAAAGATAAACTGTGTTGTATACTATTAAAAAAAATATAAAATTACCAGAATGTTGTATGTTATTAAAAACATAAATTCCTAATAAAAACTAAATAAACATTTAAAAAATAAAATTATCCAATTTTACACAAATGGCTTTACTCTTTTTGCAAATAATTAAATGTTGTATGCTATGCCACGCAAGTAGTAAATGAAATCTCTGTTCCCGTATTTCTCAATATTCGCATCGCTTTAGAAAGCATTTTGCTGGCAGTATCAGAATTACATACATACTTAGGAAACTCTAACTGAAATATTTAAAACGGAATGCAGGTTTGATATGTATATTATTTAAGGGAACCAGACAACTCGCCGAAAGTGCATATTCGGCGAGTTGTCCATGACTGCATTTCGTATTTCGGTGAGATGTCACACATTCTTGTATAGTTGCAATTGTAGCGGCAAACCTGTTACCCCGGGGAAAGTAAACGGAAAAAATAAATAAGGTCAAATGCTCAAGGTCACCAGATGCACAGCTGATTTGGAAAGATGGCCATCGTTTTCCAGATATAGACACAAACAGCTCAAGGTGGGATAAACATAGCCACCAGTTTGCCATATTGGAAGTGATCCAGGTCAAAATAAAACTGACCTGTGTTTTGGCCTACATTTACCTCCTGACTTGAAACGATATCTCTATCTATCAGAGTTTCCAAGGTATGGACAGAAACTGTTCATCTCGCAACAAACTGGCCACCAGTCGGCCCAATGACTCCAAATAAACGGGCGCAGTTGCCTCCATAAGTTAAATGAGGGCTGTTCCGCCTTTATGAGAGGGAGGGTGTTCTTGAGGGAGTGGTTTTTATCTTGCACTGTGCACTTTTAGCCTTTTATCTGTCATTTATTTATGGCTGTTTTGTAAATACACGTTTGTTTCATCCACCGGGTGTAGTCACACTCGACCTACTGTGATAGGTTCGAAAGAACCTCTAGTAGTAAACTACTTGAAGATGACCCAACAGCTCGTAAATATATTTAATATCTTATTACATACGTATATGAAAATGAATTAATTAGAAACCCATATAATTTTTCCTTGAAGTCCCCCTCTCCCTTATAACCAAAAGTCAAATAACCTCGATCCTTTTTTCAAATGGATGTCCTCGTTTCTCTGTGAGATATCCCGCTAACAGTAACAACACACTTTCGTTTTGCCTAAACTATAAACTATAGTGGTATGGGCATAGTGATAACTGTAAGCATTGTGCTATGAAACTGATGATCTTTGCCAAGAGCCCGCCTTGTATAATTCACTAACAATTTTACACGAGTGTTTGCATATATTTCAGTTTATGCATCTACTGAGTAAAATGAAGGTAACAGAGTAATAACATATTTTTCCTGTATATTGTTAGAATTCTTATAAAATGTTTCTTTTATTTACATTATACTAAACTAAATTATACATCAGCAGAGCAATGTTAACTTGCTGTAACTAACAAAGGCTGCAAACACTGATAGAGGTATAAATTTATAAATATTCGTAGCTGATTAAATTTAAATGAATATTCAGCACAATTGATTGAGATCCCTCTAGAAGACTCGCGATACTGACAAGCCCTATGGTCACAGAAGACTGAAACCATGTTCATTAACTACGCTGATCTTGTTACAACTTAATCGGTAGTTTTAAAATGTTCCTCATCTACTGTTGAATAAATGTGGCCTTCACTGCTCAAAAACTCAATAGCATCCCTATAATTGAAAAAAGAGAGTTATGTAATCAATAAAATACTGTTCAAAGAACACGAAGGTTTCTGGAATAGCAAGACACTAGCATTAATTAACCAGCAAATAATCATTTCAAAGGTTCAGAAACTATTTGTTATAAAGAATAACCATTAAATGCACCTTAACATGTCAAATTAAAACTTGTTGCCAAGTGTACATTTTTCGGAATGAATAGTTTGTATTCTTTGCATTTCATTAACTGCTATCAATAAATAAAAAATATAATCAGACCCACAGATTTCAATACTATACAACATTAAAGCCTGAACTACATGTGTGTACCTATAATCATGATTGAAAGTCAGTTTGTTTTATATATCAAAAGCTGTATCTACACTGGGTTTTCCAAACTAGTTCGAAGTAGATTAAAAGCAAGTCAATGAGAGTTGAATTAACCAGTGTTGCATCCATACATGTTTATTATCAATTTGAGTTCATCTACCCTATGAAAATGGACATATTTTAACCAGTTTCAAACTGGTTAATAACATCCCAGCTAAAGAGTCTTTTCAGTGCCAGTGTTATAATACCCTCGGTAAGCTACATTTACTACATGAGGTAAAGTCTACGAACCAGAGCATATGGTATAAGGACATAATTAAGGGCAACCACACTGTAGACATCATAGTATGGCCAAGCTGGAAGTAGTCCTGTGCTTTATGTTCACAAAGTTCTCTATTCCTTTTCACTGACATGTTTTGTTGTTTTTACTTAAAAGTAGACTCAAAAGAGAAAGAGATTAGCACAAATTTTACCTTTTTAATGTGAAATTTACCAAAATTTGATGAGCTTGGGCAAAAGATATTGTCGTTTGTGATTGTAAATAGCAAAACATTTAGTGGTCATGCCTGCATGAAAAATTATTGGGAGCAGGTTAATTAATAACTCTGAGTTCTTACAAGTTTTTTTTTTTGCATAATTTTGGGTAATGTTTATAATGATTAATGTTACTACAGAAATGGATCAGAAAATCAATGGTGTCCTTATACCATATACCTGCACAGCATAGTCAAAACTGTGCATGTCATATTTCAATTTTAAAATACAGGCAAAACTCTACTTTGAACATTGCATTGTTCTACTTTTTTTCCTACATAGCGTACTAGCCACTCTATACTGATGATTTCAGACAACTTTTATAACCACAAATGTTAAACTACTTATGTACCCAAGTAGTGTCTTGTGCTATGCCAGAGGTTAACTGCATTGTGATTGGTCAGATACTATCACTGCACTGCTGATGCTTTAACTAACCTGATTTTCTTTTCTGGGAGTCCTCTTAACTGAGTTATAATTTGCTGAACTGTAATCCCCTGCGCTTCTTGACTGCCTTTAATCAAAGCATGAACCTAAAACAGAAGATCAACAAAATTTACCACATATAATGATTGAATCTGAAGGTCTCTTTCTTTTTACAATTTTCTTCACTGTACATAATGATACGATTGATAATGTCACATACTTATAATTAGGACTACAAAAGCAGTTGGTCTGTGTTGTTCAAATTACCAGGAAGGATTAGATTTCGAACCACTGTGCATGATTATTCCCGTACGGAGACGAGTACTCTTTATGGGCTTTGAACTTTTTTTTGAAGTTTATGTTTTGAAAATAGTGAGTTTTCACCCAAAATCATCCAATTGTTGATGACATAATCATGAGAAATACAAGAAAGTATTTTTTCATAATCCTTATAATTAAAATACTTCTCCAAAAATATATACTTCTATTAGTTTTCAATTAGCTACCAAAATTATTCTCTAAGTGCTGACATATGTTCAAAAATCTGAAATATTTTGTTTGTTAGATCTCTTTAAATGCAAATGTTCATATGTATTTGTGCAAATTTTCAGTCTGCTAGGTCGGAAGGGATTTTAACTTTGTCTTTTTGGCACAGACACATTCAGTACTTCCCAAAAAAAGTTTTATATATGTCTATCTTTGAAAAACTGCTGAAACCCAAGTAGTTATCTTAAAACTTAAAACTACCTGTTGGTGAATAGGATTCAACCCACTGGTCATGTCGGACTGACCTCCTTGATACCCTCCTGCCATAGTAGTCATGGTACCATGCCCTGTATCCATAGGCGCCTGCGAAAAAATAGGTTGATTTCTATTAGTAAATACAACTAACAGCTGGAATAAACACCATACTCTGTTTGCTGCAAATAAAGCCAACCAAAGTTTACAGTATGTGATATTTTATACCGTACCAATTATTTTTCTAAAGACAGGTACTTTTAAGAAATACACACTGTGTTACAAATTAGACAGATTTACCTGCCATAAAACCTCAATTTAAGCCTTTTGGTTAAAACTAAAGTAAGATCAAGTACATCCACAATATTCAGAAATGATTCAGTTTACAATAAACAGTTAGCATAGTACATTAGTTTTTATTGTTAAGTAACTAAAACACTTCAAGAGTGCCTCCTTAACATCAAAATTACCTAAGCATATCTGTTTATAAGCTAATGGCTATACTTACGACAGAAGAAAACAGTAGTTATACTCCTGTTTCTTTGATGCACTTAATACCTTACCTCTCCCCCTGATGCTCGTTTTTTAATCACAACTCCAGCCTTTATAACTTCTAACATGTGTGTAGTTAACTCATTCATATCCTCCAAAACATGTGTTTTAAAAGCAATGATACTGCGTTTTCCAGCAAACTGTCTGATATGACCATATACTTTAATATATGAATTCACTGGCATCATTTCCGTTCTGTCAAAATCTGGCGTATTTTCCTAAAATAGTGTAATGTTTTAATAATACAAGAAAATAGCAAGTAAAGTGGATATGGCAATGTCCATTTTAGTATGTGTGGTGTGTGTGTGTCTGTCTGTCTGTGTGTCTGTCTGTCTGTCTGTCTGTGTGTCTGTCTGTCTGTCTGTCTGTCTGTCTGTCTGTCTGTCTGTCTGTCTATCTATCTATCTATCTATCTATCTATCTATCTATCTATCTATCTATCTATCTATCTATCTATCTATCTATCTA
>JAOXYB010059224.1:0-10849 GCA_028565635.1 Phoronis ovalis
AAGAAATTCGGACAGGATGAAGTAGTCGAAAAGATGTATTTCTCATTCACTATCCGGAGGGCATCAAGAATGTGTTCCGAAGTGGTCATATCGTAACAGAGACATCTTTTCGACTACTTCATTTGGTACTGTATTTGGTAGATGTATTAGAGTAGTAGGTTTGATCTGATTCAAAGTATTGACTCATACTTGAATCGAGTCAGTAATAATTTGAAACAGGTGAAATCTCAAGACGAGCTCAGATATTTGTGTTAGCTTCCCAATTGCTCATTGCGCACAAAATCATATATTTGTATTTAACCTTTCCGTCTTAGTTAATGTTTAGTTACAATCACAATTCAAAAGCGCTGTTTCTGTTAAAAAGTAAAGATGCAACCAAATTGCCAACAAGTATGCTTTCATTTATTAACTGGCAAATAAAGGTGTGCTAGGTGAAGAAACGAAACTTGTAAGTCCCAAATTTCATAAGTAGTTATTACTCAGAAACGGTTTAATAAATAAGCTAGTTATTACTCAGAAATGCTGGAAACACAGAGATTAACAGACATATTCCTAATTGTAGGTATGTAGGTTATGTCATAATCCAGCTCTCTATTAGTGTAACAGCTATGAATGGTGTAAAATTTCACATTTTATTTTTTAGATACTTGACTTGTACAGAATGGAGCACATTTTATGGAGGGAAACAAGCATCTGGATCAAGCAAAGAACGAGCAGCTTTCAAAAGATTACCATTTTATTGTTGCAGGTATTTTAATATCTATCAATTTTCTAAATGTACAGTTATCATTTATTTACATCATTCAATTATATGGTAATAAAAAAAATAATTTTATTTTACATTATTATCTTATTTGTCTGATCAATAAGTGTAAATAATAGTCTAGAAGTTAATGGATTGGAAAAGACACAAAAAATGCAAGTTACATATTTTTCAGCATTGTCCAAAATTTTTAATGCTGATAATTAATTATCAAACTCTTATTGTCTTTTATGACAATAAAAGAAAAGAAAGATGGCTAGAGTTGAAAAGCATTAAAGTGTAGCGTTGGGTTTTAAACCGACTATATTTTGTACATAATCTAGAATATTTTATTAAATTTGACATTTTTTTCCAGTTTATCAATGCAGCCATTTGAGCATCCTTTATGTACTAAAACGGGTGTGATATTTGATCTAATGAACATTGTACCATTTCTTAAACAGTATGGTGTCAACCCAGTCACTGGCGAAGTAAGGAAACATGAATTTTATGTAACATTAACAATTTGATTTTAAGACACAAAAATGAACATAATTCAGTCACCATTAGGCAAAAAGTTTATTGATTGTTGTTGTAACATGTAAGACAGATTTAAAAAATCTGTATGGTCAACAAATTACCTGCTGTTTTCAAATTAATTTTTATCTAAAGTAATTATATTAAAATTTCTAAAATGGTGACAACATCTAGTAGCTTTGTTTCTTCCAAGTTGATTTAGTTGTGTTTTTTAAGATGACATAACAAATAATATTATGATTGCTTCTACTTTTCCAGAAGTTATCTTCAAAAGAATTGGTAAAGTTAAACTTTTACAAAAATGCTGATGGTAAGTATTCCAATGGTGTCATGACTCTCGAAATATGCAGGAAATATTTTGTTTTATGTAAAAATAGCTCTTCCACTTTTTAACACATCTCTATATATGAAAACATAGACCTTCACATGATATTTTTGTGTAAACCTCAATGTTTTTTTCTAGACAAATACCACTGTCCTGTTACCTACAAGATTTTCAATGAAAATACACACATTGTAGCTGTGAAGCCCACAGGAAATGTTTTTGCTTATGATGTAAGTAGGTACTCACAATAGCTCTAAAGCATCACTTAGCAAACAAAATAACTTACAAATGAGCTATGAGAAAGCTGTTCAAATGAATTGGATATTCAGTATTTGTACATGTCAGTTTTATTCATACTGTGGCTATAATTTTTTTTCATAACATAATGTAATTTTATTGCAAGGCATAATACTCACAACAAAATTTTAATATGCACTTTGTACTTGTTATGCTGTATTACGTACAGTATTCAAATTATGCTGTAGTTTTGTGTGTTTTTTGCATTTAGGCCATAGACAAGTTGAACATTAAACCAAAACACTGGAAAGACCTGCTGACAGATGAACCATTCACAAGAAATGATCTTATCACAATACAGGTATGGACTTCTACTAGTCAGTTATGCAATAACTGACAATATCTGAATTAATTAATTTCATTTTTTTTTAAATATCAAATTTTTAGTGATTTTAATGTTGATATAATTACAGTGACTATAAATTATCGAATGAGAATAAAAAAGTATTATTTAAAGAGTTAATTTTCTTTACTAAGCATTTTTTGTGACTCAGTCTGTAATACAGTTACAATGTATATAATGACTATGTAAACATGAAATCTCATAAACATGTAAATGTTTGTTTATGGTAGTTATAACTTTTAAAAAAGCACTAGCTATTGTTTACAGAAGCTCAGCTGTATTAACTATACAGTGAATTTGTTAAGATCTATTTAATGTTGCTATCAATTACTTTACCGGCAAATCTTAATATTATGATGGTTCAAATTTTACTTACAAAACACATCTGACATCTGATAAGTGCAGATTGTTTGGGGTAGAAAAACTGTAGAATTTGTTTTCAACCTGGTAAACTATATTTTGATTTAGACAGATATCAAAATTATGCGAAAGTCTACAAACCACTTCTATCCTCCACTAGGTAGCACACCACGACAGAATTTGTCTTGATTGTAGCCTTCTCCATGTTTGGTTCTGTAACTGACGGAATCTAATCATGTATTGAACTCACAGGAGCATCTGTATCAAAATTGGCTGAATGCTTATGGTGTTGATTTTATTTTATTCCAGGATCCAACAAACCTAGACAAATTCAATTTCACCAGGTTTTACCATATACAGAATAACATGAAGGTTTTAGATACAGGTAACATTGTTAGCAGTTTGCATTCTAATATAAAATCCACATGCTTTTGGACATTTTAACTTTTAGATTCAAAAGTTTAAAACTATTTGCATATACAAGGTTTTTGTGCCAGTGCTGTTGTGTCATGAAATGTGACCAATAAATTCCAATACTTTTTTATGCCCATCCACATAGTGGCTGGGCATATAGTCGTAGTAAAGGCGTTGTTGTCGTCATATGTAACACTTTCCTTTGTCTTGCGATAACAGTTTCAGTTTTTACCCGATAAGCTTCATATATTCGGTATGGTAAATACAGGTCAAAGTGCAGGTTGGGTATACTTTTGACCTTGATTATTTCCAATATGGCTGACTGGCAGCCATGTTTGTTCCAGAGAGGGTACATAATATTGTGTCTATAGCAGCGACGGTGAATCAGTGCCTGGACGATTCAAAGGTTGGTTCTAGGAAGGTGACATTTGTAAATGATCTTGTCAAATGCTGGTATGAATCTTCGACGTTTTTAACCGTAGATAACACTTTCTTTGTCTCACAATAACTGCGTCAGTTTTTATCCACTCAGCTCCATATTCAGTACAGAGTAAGTACAGGTCAAAGTACAGGTTATATTTAATATTAACCTGGATTACTTCCAATATGGCTGACTGGTGGCCATGTTGGTTCTCGAGATTGTACATCGTAATAACAGCTTCAGTTTTTATCTGAGCAGCTTCGTATTCGATACAATGTAAGTACAGGTCACAGTACAGACTATGTGTAATTTTGACCAGATTACTTCCGATACGGCTGACTGGCGACCATGTTAGCTCCCGATAGGGCATGTAACATTGCGTTTATAGCCGTGAAGACGAAGTGCTGTCTGGTTGATTCAAAGGTGGTTCTAGGAAGGCCATAGGTTGGTGGGCATAATAGGCTATGTGACATTTTAAAATGACCTTGACAAGTACGACAAATGCCGGTATGAATCTTCGACATTTTTTTCCTTTTTTCACTTTTTCGACCCACAATAACTGCTTCAGTTTTTATCCGATCAGCACCATATTTGACTTGGATTACTTCCAATATAGCCGACTGGCAGCCATATTTATTCCTGAGAAGACACGTAATGTTGCATCTATAGCCGCAAAGACAAAGTGCTGCCTGGACAATTCAAAAGTGGTTCTAGAAAGCTTTCTTTGGTCTCCCAATAACTGCTTCAATTTTTATCTGATGAACTTCATATTCTGTACAGAGTAAGTACAGGACAAAGTGCAGGCTATATGTAATATTGACCCAGATTACTTCCAGTATGGCTGACTGGTAGCCATGTTGGTTCACGAGATTGTACGTCATAACAAATGGCTTCAGTTTTTATCCGATGAGCTTCATGTTCAGTACAGAGTAAGTATTCGTCACAGTACAGGCTTTATATAATTTTGACCAAGATTACTTCCAATATTACCGACTGGTGGCTATAATTGTTCCCAGGAGGGCATGTCACATTGCATCTAAAGCTGTAAAGATGCAGCACTGCCTGGACGATTCAAAGGTGGTTCTAACAAGGCCATAAGTTGATGGGAGTGATATGGGAGATTGCTAGGTGACATTTTAAAATGAACCATGTTGGTTCTCAAGATTGTTTGTCGTAATAACAACCTTATGGTTTTTATACGATCAGCTTCATGTTCGGTACAGAGTAAATGCAGATAGATCACAGACAGAATTACTTCCAATATGGCCTACTGATGGCCATATTTGTTTCCGAGAGAGCACATTAGGTTGCGTCTATCGCTGTAAAGACGAAGCGCTGCTTGGATGATTCAATACAGTGGTACTAAGAATTAGGCCATAGGTTGGTGGGTGTAATAGACTAGGTGAATTTTAAAATGACCTGACAAGTATGTCTAATGCCAGTATGAATCTGACATTTTTTGCTGTGGGTAACACTTTCTTTGCATTGCTACAACTATTTCAGTTTTTATTCAATCAGCGTCATATTCCGTACAGGGTAAATATAGGTCAAAATACAGGTGGGTTACAATTTTGACCTGGATCTCTTCCCAAGATGGCCGACTGGCGGCTATGTTGGTTCTCGAAATTGTTATCATAATAACAGCTTTAGTTTTTATTCAATCAGCTTCATATTTGTTGCAGACTAATTACAGGACACAGTACCGGCTATGTGTAATTCTGACCCAGATTACTTCCAATATGGCCGACTGGTGGCCATATTTGTTCCTGGGAGGGCATGTCACCTTTTGTCTATAGCTGCAGATGAAGCACTGCTTGGATGATTTAAAGGTGTTTCTAAGAAGGCCATAGGTTGGTGGCCCAAATGGTTTTTCTCAAATTAATCCCTAAAAATAGGTCCACTTTTCACAGAAATGTCTCTTAAAATGTATCCACTTTTCAACAAACCCTAAAAATGGGTTATTTTTTCACGATTTTATTTAATGGTAGCAATTCCAGGGAATTTTTCTGAGAAAAAACTTTTAAAATGGGTCCATTTTGTGACAGAAAAAAACCTAAAATAGGGTGGATATTTTGAGTTTGGGCTGCACATCCCCGTCTGAACATATGTTCAGTACTCCCTGGGGGTACTGCATCAGCCATTTTGAATAAGAGTACCCCACCAAAACAATGTTAAACCATATTGTAATGTATGATGTATTCTATTCCTTTCTAATGTAACAAAAAACAATAACGTTAAAAATGTAATTCTACACATTGGATGGGCATTAGACATGACTCATGTCTTGTTAAATAGATATTGTAGTACATGCTAAGGTTATATGTATTCTTTTACAATTTTCAGAAGAGGAAAAAGCAAAGAAAGATCCGATGTACAGATTAAAGTCTGTAAATGCTGAAACAAAGGACATTCTCAAGGAGCTGGAGTCAACATATCAAGCACCTGTAAGTTTCAGTTTATGGTAAAATAGGTCATAATAACATTAACACAACGTGTTGCAGTACCAAGGCTGTGGAGATGTTTAAAACAAGAAATGATAGTGCGCTACATGTGTAGAGTGAGAATGCAAAGTTCTGCAGCTTTTTTAATCATTAATGTGATAAGGAAAACTGCTTTAAAATTTTATTAATATCATATCAGATCAGGTTGTCACTTGAGCATACAAATAACAATAGACTAAATTCAAATAACAATAGACTAAATTCTGAATAGTTTAATGTTTAATATTTTACGTAATTGCATTTAATATAGGAAAAATCTGAAGAAAAAAGGCAGATTGCTGACAAACTGAATTCAGTAAGTATAAATGTGGGATTGATACCCCAATTAGAAAGTGAAGAAAAAATATTAAATTTGTTCTAGTCATATTTACACTGTACTTGGCACTGATTGCTTGTTGATAGCAACATTTTGTTTATCAACACTCATTCCTATTTATAACTGAAATTTCTAATAGTTCGACCACCCAAGCCATCAAAAACTTGGTTATTTTCTAGTAATTTAATCTAAAAAAAATGGAAGTTGATAAAACATGGCCAAACTAATAGAAGAAATTTTTGGTATTCCAAAAGTACTTTTCATAACAGGCTCATTACTCCACTGGAACAGTAGCGGCATCATTCACATCTACGGCTATGGATCGAAATACACAACAAGAAGCTGGTAAGATTTACAATTGTTTCACTAAAAATATGGCACCTATTCATAATTGTGTCATCATGCACTACCGAGCCACTCGTCAAAATAAATGTCTTGCTTCATAAATAGTGGATTTAGAAGCATTGTCTTCTGATCAGATGGCTCCATTAATTTTTTTACAGTACTAACTGTCAACAATTTATTTGAATTTAAAGTAAAGTAAAATCTTTTCACTTTCTGTGCTTTCGGGATTTGTGGAAAGCATGAAGCTTCTGTCAAAAATTGAATGGGTTGTGCTGATACATAAATCTTGTAAAATGCCATTGTAATGAATAAAATGGACAGTTGAAACATCTCACTGAATAAGAAATCTACTGTAACTGGTATTCCCAAAAGGTCATTCATCTATGTACTAACTGTACTTTATGTTTAATTTTGGTGATCTGGCAAGAACTGGTGATTTCAATGTGGTATGACATAAATATCTCTTTAGTCAGGCCTGTCAGATGGAGGGTGCGTTCGCACCCAACGCACCCCCCTTTTGAAATGGGGGGTAACCCACGTAATGTTAATGGACCCCGCTTTTGAAATGGGAGGACCATTAACATAATGTTAACGCGCCCCCCTTTTGAAATAGTAAATGCACCCTCCCTTTGAAATAGTAACGCGCCCCTTTTTGAATCGGTAGGGAGAGACGCGCCACTGATCGCAGAGGGTTTTTTTTTTGCTTGTCAATTTTTTCTGCCAGCACGGAGACGTTTCAGCAACCTTTTGGACTACTGAACTGATATTTTCTCAATTCGGTAATTCTCAAAACACCACAAACGCACCCCCCTTTTGAAAAAGTGTCTGATGGGCATGTTAGTACTGATTCTAAATTATGTAAAGTTTTGTCTGTTACATTTGGCCTGTATGTGGTTATCTGTTACTCTTGTATTCTAATTCAGCCATCATTGATGAATCTATTTTGAAATATGAAAGAGTGAAAAAGAAAGGCTATGTGCGAATTATCACAAACAAAGGCATGCTGAACATTGAACTGCACTCTGACCAAGTTCCCAGGACATGTGAAAACTTTTTGAAATTGTGCCAAAAGAAATATTATAATGGCACTATTTTTCACAGATCCATAAGGAATTTCATGGTGAGTTTGTCTTTTTGTACCAATTTAGTTGTTTTTGATTTCCCAAAGTTTTGCCATGTAAGCATTTTAAAATTAAACTTGATAGCATATGAAAATTAAATTGATAACATACAGAGTAAATGACTGAATTCTCTACACTGTCAGCATTGCGTGAAGATTAACCTAACACAAGAAAAATGACATCCGTCTACGTCTGCAACTTTGGAAAGTAGTACATGACAGAAACTCTATTGATTGAACTATATTCGAGAAAGATTTTCAGGTGGATGCAAATAATATTTATTCTTATAGATTCAAGGTGGTGATCCAACAGGGACAGGTAAAGGTGGTGAATCATACTGGGGCAAACCATTCAAAGATGAATTCAAACCAAATCTGACCCATTCTGGCAGAGGGGTGCTTAGTATGGCTAATTCAGGTCCAGACACAAATAAATCCCAATTGTAAGTTAATAGTTTTAGTCTTTCGGTGAGGATGTTTCTCAGAAATTGTTATATTGTCTTGGAGGTATTTGCATAATAATAATATTTGCATTATCATGTGGATCCAAGGAAATATGAGCTTATTCCAGTAAAATCATTTTACCGTCTCCAACATCCTGACCTAGTACAATGAACAGGTACTGCTACCTGTACTGGTGGCTATGTCTGATTTCCATATTTCTGTCATTCGATAGTTTACATAGAATATTTCTTTTAAATTCATAATTAATTAATGCTTAAGTCTGCCTGTTGACTACAAATTAACGTCTTACATTTAATTAGAAAAGTGATGTTTTTGTAAAATATTTGTTTTTTTCTTCAGTTTTCTTACATATCGATCATGTCGTCATTTGGATAATAAACATTCTGTGTTTGGTCGAGTTGTTGGTGGTTTAGATGTTCTTGACAAAATGGAGAAAATAGAATCTGACAAACATGATAAGCCAGTGGTGAGTAAAGTTTTGTTATTACACTGTTGTTATAGCTCATAGTGACTAAAAGGTATACATGTCCAACTGTATTCAAAGATTCAGTAGTCAGAGGTTAACATGATTCTGAATATAATAAATATACTTTGGACATACTTCTGCTTGTATGTTACATTACTGCCACTGAAACCATCGTGAATTTTAATTGTAGGATTTTTGTGTTTCAGAAGGACATAAAAATAGAAGACACTGTAGTCTTCGTTGACCCTTATGAAGAAGCAGAAGAAGAGCTTGTGAAAGAAAGAGAACATTTGATTAAAAAAGAAAAAGAAGAAAAAGAGGCACAAGCAAAAAAATTTGCCAAACCTAAACCAGATGAAGCTCCAAAAATATTCAAAAGTGGAGTGGGCAAATACTTAAATCCAAGTGCAGTGTTAGTAAAGTACAACTATTATGTAATGTTTGGCAGCAAATGTTATTTTATATTTTGCATTAGCGTGAGCTACTTTAAAACATTTTTCACAATACCACAGAGATGTTGACAAGTGTTGGAATATATTTGAGTACACTAACTTGTACCTTGTGCATGTAAGATATCTGGGTTTTAGGGTAGAAGCTTGTTTCTTGAACGTGTCTGCCTTTTCTCTTTGCAGCAAACGGAGTACTGATGATGATACTGTTCAGCCAATCAAAAAGAAGAGTAAAGCTGGTAGTGGTTTTGGTGATTTTAGCAGTTGGTGAATCTAGACTGCAGTTTTGATGAATGCTTACTACTGTTTGCAATGAAGTGCGACCCTGTGGTATATTTGGTTATGCAGCAGACTTTACCGCATTCGCTTGAACTACAGCGGGAAGCTGTGTGAAAACTTAATCTACATCATTAATCATTATCTATCATCACAAATTGTTTGTGTTCTAAAGTTTCAATTGTTCCCGCTGCTGTTCAAGCTAATGCGATAGTACTTATGTTGCATTACTAATGTGCTCATTATAAATGCGATGTCACAAACAAAATACCACAGGGTCGCACTACATTGCATATGGTAATAATGTACTGTTCATGTGTCAGTACTGATTAGAGAGACATCATCTATCAACAGTTATATGGTCTGTTAATATTAATATTATTGAAGAAGTTTTATGCTTCTCTTATACCTTCTCTCATCACTGGGCAATCCCAACTGTATCTGGCACCAATTGTGTTCCTTTTGACTCAACATTGAATGTACTGTGTAGTACCACTACTACCATTTAGCAAATTAAAGTACTGTATCAAATGATTGCTTTTACCATTATTGTGAAATCCCCCCGGACCTTGCACAACTAACAAGGGCAAACTATTTGTCCTGCAGTGGATAAGGAAGCACATTTTGCAATTGCCTTGCGAAAAAACTAAAGTATTCTTTAAATGACTCCAAACTGAAAGAGAAAGAAGCCTAAGGAATTGGACAGGTTAGACAATTTCTAATATTGAGTTTCACAATACTGAAAACTGGATCATAATTTTACAGTATATAATGGCTTTCTCACCAGGTGGACTCACACATGAAATGTGAAGTCATTTTCCAAGTTAGTGTTGTAAAAAAGTAAGCGCTGGACACTTTTAAATGCTTGTAGCTCAATTTCTGATTTTTTTGATATAGTTGTCCAAAGGGTATATTTTGCTTTTGCGAAAATTTGGTTCTTTCTCATTGTGTAACAAAGAAATGGTAGTTCTTTTAGAAGTGTTTGTTGTCAGAGCACCTGGGCAGTCGAAGCCTGAACTTATTTCTGCTGTCTTGTTTCAGTACACGATATTAAGATATCATCAAACAAATATCTATACTTCTTGTAAATAGATTTGTATTGTTTTTATAATAATCAGTCATATTTTACACCAACAATTAGCAATACAATATATATATTTGTGATCGAAAAAGGTATAACATAATTTACATATTTTGTACGTTGTTCACATATACATGAAGAAAGCTCAGCACTATACAAAACCTCAATCTCAACTATACACAACATCAATATTAAACACAACCATCTTAGACTGATGGATCTGTAAAGTGCAGATACAAACACAAATAGGCAGTAATACTTCCTGACAAAGACATTTGTCATGTCTAATGCCCATCCAATGTGTAGGATTATATTTTTTTACCATTATTGTTTTTTTACATTAGAAAAGAATATAATACATCATGCATTATAATCTGGTTTATCATTTTTT
>JAOXYB010059235.1:0-10849 GCA_028565635.1 Phoronis ovalis
GCAAAGTAAAGAAGTCTAAGAGAGAAGAGTTGACACAAGTAATGACAGAGTGTATAAACAGCTGGAGACAAGAACAGTCTAAATTAGAAAAGGAACATTTAGACCATGAAGAACGAATGAGAAAAGAAGAAAGGGATCATGAATTCCGCATTATGCAAACGTTTGCAAGCCATATGTCTCAGCCGCAGCAACCCCTACATCGGCCGCAGCAACCCCTACATCGGCCGCAGCAACCCATACCTCAGCAGTACACAGTAATGCAACCCCAATCTGAACATCAGAGTTACAATCAAAATACGCAACATAATTATATGACGCAACACAAGTACCAGAAGGAATATGATAAAGACTCATACGGCTCCAATTTTCCAAAATATGCAGATACGTAGGTTGTAGACTATAGTTCTGTTAAGGTAGCGAATATTGCTTGCCACAATTTATATACACAACAAACCCTCATACTACATACAGTACATAGTGCACAGAAAATAATTCAGTTTAAATGTTATACTTTCAAAATATGCATGTTTTTGTTTGTCTTATCTTTTCATTTAATTAGCTAAAAGTTTAAATGTGAATAAATCGTGCCGAAAAATATTCGCAATCTTAAATGACAACATCTTTAGGCTCATCGCACATAGTCGTAAGCTGTATGTCAGCATACACAAAACTTAAGGGAACTACTGCAACAGTTTCGTGCAACAATGTGATGCCATCCCAGGGATATAACTAGTGTCTGACATTACAAATGTCTTGTTGCAGCATTATACCTCTTGTAAGACTTGCCAGATCTTTGTTCTTTACATTTCTTATATTTTTAAAGTGTTAACCGTCTAGTCAACTTTTGCGAGTAGTACTATTTAGCAAGTACTTATATTTATCATTGTTGAAGTGTCAAAGTATAATAGAACTATACTGGATAGCATAATATGTTTAGTTCACTTATTTATAAATGTTATAGTGCCAATTGCTCAGTATACCTGTAAGGTATAATATCAAAAAGTGTACCAGTCTACTTGATTTTTGCATGTAGCACTATTTATCATTGTTGTAGTGTCTTTTATAGATATTATATTATATAGATATAAGTTGTCTTGACCTAGTTTATTTAAAATCTGGCACAATTAGATTATCATAGTATTATATTGAATAGCATATATTTTTATATATAGACTGCCAATCTCTATTATAGCACATTTACTTTAAATGGTTTTCAGCTATGAAGTAAGTTTTAGTAGGAAGTATATCTATTTATTCTTTTACTGTAATATGGCTATGTACCAGCTAAGATAAAACGGCAGAGTGTCTATGCTAAAGATGTTTATTGTTACATATACAGCCACATCTAGCATGAAATTCAACAATGCAACCACATTAATTAGCCGCCATAGTGAAATACATAAAACACCTCCTTGAACTAAAGAGCTCCGCATATCGGAAGCGCATCAAAGTAGAATAATGCGCTTCGAGATATTTTAAGATAGAAGCGAATTAAAGCATGCCAGTGTGAACGGAAAGTGAAGCGCTTTATTATAGAACGCTTTATTATGAAGCGCTCCAAGTGTAAGTGTGAATTGGGCTTATATGTGTTTTTGTAAAGTCATGAACGTTAGGATTGTGCTTGACTGATCCGGCCTGATGATAGGTAACGCTTTTGAAAGTTTTTTTTGTTTTGTTTAAGTTAAAAACAGCTGACAAATCAAAAATGCTTACAATGTGATAAAAAATTAGGAACACAAATAAAACGTATGAAATCTTGTTACTAATTACTTCTGGGTATATTTTTTAAAGTTCAGTATTTACACAATCTTGACGTTTGACCAAGTCTCCATATGTGGCAAAAATCAAATCACAAGTAAAAAAAGTTTGTTGTTATATTTTTAAAATGGATGTTAAACGTGTTTATAGAAACCCAAACGTTAATTCCCGAAATGCTTACATAATAGAACCAGAACAGCGTGAGTATTATAAGTGGACCATAACATTTTCTCTAGCAGCTGCATTGCACAATTCGATAGAAATCAAAACATCATAATGCAAGCTTTATAGAACAGGATTACCTATAAAAATATTAAAGTATCATGTTGCAATACACAGTATTGAAATAACTTATAGACAGTACTATTTATTGAATCAAGTATAGTAATATCAGATTTATGACAAAAAAAAACTATCAACTTCTGTAAGCAGTTATCCAAGAAATGGGTTAGGACATATAATTGCTGCGTAATCGACATTGAACGTAAATACACTTTTTGGAAACTGGTATTCTTGATTTCAGAAACAAAATTCAAACCATTTTTACGTAACTTTTTTCATTTATTTAAATATGATAATAATAAATCGTAATTTATATTAAATATAACAAATTTTAACTGTCATTATGTTGAACTATGTAGCAGTAGTATATAAACCTCTTGTTTAAAATTAATGCGCTTAAAGGAGAGGGTAATTGAGTGGAACATTTCGTGCGTAGGCAATTAAATTACACATTTACACGTAAACAGCATCATAAAATGAATATCAGGTCATTGATTTTATAAAGTATGTTAATTTTAGTGTCTTATCGCCTATTGTACAAAAAAAAAGAAATATAATCGCAAGTGTGAACAAGGAAATGCAATTCCCCTCTTATTAAAATGATAATTTTAGTTATATATTGTATGAACGGCGTCGAAAAATTGAAATTGTAATTAAAGTAGCACAAAACATACTAGGGTGTAATTATAGCAGTATAATCAAATACATAGAGACCTTAAATGGAGCAACCTAGAACACAGAAGAGATTTTCACAAATGTGTACTTATAATAATATCAAAAAATGTATTGATAAGAATCTTGAATTTGACAGCCACATTCAAAATTGTTAAGAGATCACTCCCTAGACACCATCTATTTTATTCCCAGTTACAAATGACATTAAATTCAAATTAAACTAAGTACACTTTATGTAAAATAACACGAATATGTTGGTGACCATCTTGTGTTTTGTATGCCACAAGGACTAAAAGTATTTAGTAATTTTTGTTTTTACATTTTGCGCTTGTTTACCCTTTAGGAATGCTACAGATGTCAGATTAAGGATTAAGTTACCATTTTTATGATTTTTGGGCGGTTATCTTTGATTTAGCAGCCATTTTCACTAAACTTTAGATATCGCCGAATCAAAAACTGTTCACAAAATCAAATCTTAGAACTGTGCCAAGTTTCTTTATGCCGCGCGGAAAAAAATAATTGTAGCTAACAAAGGAAAGGGGAAATTATGCATTAAAATTTCACTTGTGAAAGCAACAAAATAACATCCGTGTCAACAGCCTGCTGCATCGTTCCATATATGTACATGGGAAAAAAATTGAAGAAAAAAATTACCAATGGTTTCAAATCACATCCATTTTTAAATTGGAGAAAAACCATTGGTTTTATTTCCATTTTTGTCCAGGTGTGTTCAGACACATTAAAATATGACATGATAAATGCTGCCTCGTTTTAGATTATGACATGTATCTTTGGCAACTTTGGGTGTTTTTCATTACGTCTATGTATAAACTATAGGTAGTTAGTGTCAGTTTAGTGGTGGCGAGTTTACAGGCTTGAGATACATACAAAACATTGATGTTTTTTGATATTTGACCGCCCCCTCTATTTGTAACCTTGGTAATATAAGGAGCGGTATTGTGATAAAAATATTTTTCATGCGAGGTTTTTACAAGGGTGCCTACACATTAAAAGTACAAAAAACTTCAGAATGTTTCCAATTTTTTTTTTTTTTTTTTTTTTTGGTTTATCCCACATTGCGCTCCACTTTTACTAAAAATGGTACTTAAAAATGGAACAAAGTAGTTTTAATAAGTCTAGCTTTATTTGAGATTCCTGTTACAAGTAATAGAGAAATCTGCAACGTTGTATTTGTAAGGGTTTTAAGCTTATATTTTTATGAAGTTCATATTTCGAAAAAAAAGAAAGTTTTCATCAAAAGTGGGCTCAATGCTAATTACATAATCGTGATAAAGACAAATACAGTAATTTTGTATAATCCTTACATTAGTCTCTTTCCAAAAATGCTTACTTTATCTGTCTATTTTTAAAATTAACTACCTAAACTTATCCATAAGTTTGAATAAGTTGCCAGTCTAGCCACCTTAAAGTTAAGGTTTCTGAAATTTTTGCAGAAATGGTGTGCGAAAATGCTTCCACAAATAAATCTTCCACAACAAACCCCACTAAAAGTTACATTTCATGTATAAAGTGTTAGTTACCCTGTGAGAGAAAACAGCAAGTGTAACTGCAGTCTGAATAGATCCATCCGTTAGTGCTCCGTACCTTCTAACGACTGAGCTTAACCACAGTCTATTTTGTTATATACCTTTAATTTAACAAGAGCGAAATAATTATGTTATTAATCTTTTGCCAACCGAGATAAGCCTTTCTCCATGCGTGATCCATCGTCGCCTACTACGTCTATTCTATCATTATGACTCATTCAGAATAGAGCTTGCTTTTTGCTTAGCGGACTATAGATAAACTCTGACAGGACGGGGGACAGATCGACACCCTACCAGCATAGTCCACTGTTATACCTATTATTGTAAGCTGCAATGTGATTGGTGACTTCAGACTTTTGTGACACTTTATATAGAAATAAAGGGATTATCATTCTTCTGCTTTTGGAGATAATAAAGAAAAATTGACTATGGTTAAGCCCAGACGTTAGTCGAGAAAGAACACTAACGAATGGATTTATTCAGACTGGAGTAGCTGGCAGTAATAAAAAACATCGCCACTATATGACACTTTAATATAATGGTAGATAGCGGCCGATTCAATTAACAGTTATTATACGCCTTTGAAATGTGTACAATTGCCAAAAATCTCCAAAAACCCTCGCAGAATTATTTTTTCCGCAAAAAGTTGTATAGTTTTAGCAATCAGATGCTTATCGCAGTGGTGTACATATTTAGTCATTTGATGTTTCACACTTGATATGGTTTTGAGTCCTTCAACCTTGCTTACACCTAACAGTGACCAACTGTTTATGCGGATTAGTTATAAACTCTTACCTTCATCTTCCCTGTGTTCACAATGTTTACTACGTCCTGCGTTCTGATATGTACATGTATCTGTAGCTGCTTCACTATGAGAAGTTGAATTACTACGTTTACAACAATTCCCCATGACTAACACAATTGAGTTGTGTAATCCGGCGATCTAATGCGGCACCTTAAATGTGTTATATGCCACCTATACATGAAGTTATACTGATTCAAAGCAAGAACCTGTCCTGAGTTCTGTACCACTTCTCCCTGGTAGCTGTGTCTCTCTTTCTGACGGAGAAAATAAAATTTCTGCGGCTGAAGATATTTCTCAGGATAACAGACGTATTTCTAGATGCAACGATCTCTTTAATACGATGTCTTAATTTATTTGTAGTATGCCACCCGGGGTTACCGGAGTTAGAACGTCATCAAGATGCTGAGTCACATGATGAAATAACATCTTATTTATTGTTCAGACATCGCCGTTTTGCTCTATTTATTAAGCCACTGACCCGCTAGCGTTTTCTAGTTTATATAAATAAGGCTTTTGAATAGTTGTCAAGTATTTTATTTTAACAATAAAAGTAATACTCTATACAATTGTGTAAAGAATGCCGGTTTACAAATAATAGCAATGCTCTAGTCACAATTATTTGTAAAATATATTAAGAACATTGTTGCTGTTAAACGTAATGCTTGCTTTCATCGTTATACTTGTCTTAGTCAATAGTCTTAACCCACAAACTCGGCATGAATGACTTTGCCGTAACAGTCAAACCATATGAATTTTTATGAAGCTTTGAATGTTTAATTTCACGTCTTACTCAAATATGAATTATATATAGATATAAAACATTGATAGCGTATATCCCCTAAAGCAGTTAAGTTTTATATTTGAGCTCAGTCTCAAAGATAGAAAAATAAAGTTAGTCCAACACCACAAAGTTTTCAACCATTGCCTTAAAAGATTTAAATTGATTCATAATAGCACGCAAGTCATCATGTTATTTGTAATAATGGATACTGAATTTTACATGATTTACAAAATGTACCCTTTTAAACAACATTTTTTGAAAAGTTTTAGAAAAGAAAATTGGTTGTAAATTTATGATCACAAATCTGTGCTTACCTGCTGAGGTGCTTGGTTGGGACTATAATGAACGACGACTCAGCGCATTTCTTTTCTATATATAGGCACCAGGAGTAGATTTTTTGAATCTTATCGTATCATAAATCTAAGTTTACGATGCGGTTATGACTGAAATTTAGTTCAGACTTTGCGATAGTCTTAAGACAACGCCCGTCCTAAGATAACTTCGAGAAACCCAACCCAGATGTGCCACTGAGGAGAATACACTTCTTTGCAAGCCAGCGTGAGTCTAAATTTGATGTCTAAATTTCAGCAATATTATGTTTCAAATTTAGTCCTTAACACTTTGTAATAAATATAGTTTCCTGAAATGTAATAAGTCCAATACTGATGAACATCATTAAGAGTAGGGATTTTGAACTGTCTATATTTGTAGTCATAATTTAGTAAGAACTACTAGAATTTGTTTATTTTCCAGAGACTGATGCAGCCTCTCCAACCATCTTAACTATATACTATCACAGGTAAATTCTTTAAGAATGGAAGGTGTCAAATTAACATACTGTGTAGTATTTTTGAAAAGGTAATTGAACTGGCTGGTTTTGCGTTTCTTTTTTACATATAAGAATCTGTGCCTCCAAAAATTCTTTAAGACAGTTATAAATATTGAACATGTTACATGATTAATTTGAAATTTGATCTATTTTGATGCATTTGGGCAAACTATATGTAAAACGCACTAAGTTCTAAGTTGGCGCAAGTACAAGTAATTAAGATATGCATCTATTCCTTATAGAAATTATCATTCCACATCATTAATTTCGAACATTTTGTAATTCCAAAAACCCCAAGATATAGAAGGAAATCGCGGAATCAACTTAGAATCATCATAATCTCAACGTACCTTTAAGAATACGCGGCTTTTACCCAAAGCTTAACCCGACCTATTCTTTCCATTTCGCGCTGTGATACGTCTGGTTTTAGTATTTTTAGTATTCCCGAACCAGCAGACGTATTTATATTTGCGGTCACACGGAACATCATTCCAAGTGTTCGTCGCTACGGTTAGGCAGTTTTAGGCACCACCCCAGTTTGTGAAACAACTGTCTTTTGAGGCAAAATGTCCCACACCTTCAGTTCCAGCGTCGAATATAGCCGAAGTATAGCAATTCTGTGATTTTTATGGCAGGTGCCACTCCCGGGTGCCACTATGAAAGACACTTGCAGGTTTGCCTGTAAATATGTGCATGAGAACTTCTTCCCTTTGATCGAGAGGATACATAAATGATCTGATTAGCTTTCACTGATGAATTGTCATGATTTAAATGGTCAGTAGCTTTAGGCCAATTTAGACGTTACAGTGTCATCATTTCAAACAACCACCAATGTCGGTTCGTTTTATAATAAGGAAACCATAAAAATAGCAGCCACGAAAGCATCGCTATTTGTAAGTGGAAACAATAACTTCGAGCATAAAGACAAATAATATAGTATGTACTTTATCCGTGAACTTCGCCACGGATATACTGAACTGTAAAATAAGCGAAAAGCGTCATTGTAATTCGTACCAGAGAGATATCATTCCTTGCATGCTTATGTAGTTTTGCGGCTTATTTTTACTGCCGACAGTTGTTTCTTATGTACGTAGAAGCCCTTAAAATGATGATTAGAAGCTATTTGTTTGATTTCCTGTTACTAGAGACAAATTATTTTTTTGGCGACATTTATTTATGCAGGTAAATGTATAAATTTAAATATTTCTTATGTGTGTTTTTTGTATTTATATTCCTATATAGAAAAGATTATGTCTAATTTGGTTATTTTACAAATTTTATCGTTATGAGATTGAAGTGTATTTCTAGAATATATTGATGGATACGAGTCATTTCTGGTGCCTAAAGCTACTGATATATAATACGTTTAAAGTCTTTAAATGTAGACAATCAATATATAAGAATTTATCACATTTTTCTGAGAATATCGCATTACTTCAATTTGAAGAAAATCGTTCAGGGAAATACTTCTAGAAAGACACATCTATACTTATATCACATGGCTAAAGAGAAAGATTACAAATGTTATAGACCCACATTCAGCATCATGTTGTCAGTGATGTAATCAATACTTAAATTGATTTATAATGTTATATTTATTTATAATGATATCAATGTATAATTTCTTATTGCTCCTTAATGGCAAGGGTTAACCCTTGCCAGTGGCACAAGAATTAATGTTATATGTCCACAGAGATATTAACCTAGATTATGAGCGTATCATAGATAGATTTGCTAATAAAAAGCCAAGAAGAAGGCTTATGGTTATTCCTGTTGCCGACTGAATTATTATAATTTATCCAGAGTGTGTCCTGCATTCAGGTTGTTTCCTCATGGCTGTCCGTACTCTGTATATTGTTACCGATTAATAACTGTATCTAGTTATGATATAAGTTCGTGTTAACTGATGACAAGTTATCATCAGTTTGTACGCACTGCTCACCATTATTGTTACAGGTGCTACCTGTATATAAAGATTATAAGTCATATTTTGTTGTTCTTTAAAATAAAATAAACGTATGCTGAAAATAAAAATAGTTGTTAAATTATATGTCCTTTCTCAAGAAGAACCAGCAACCAATTGGTGGACAATTATCGAAGTGGTTGATTTGGACTGTGATTTAAATAATTTCTTGCAGTAAATGTACAGATTACGTTACAGAAATGGCAGAAAGATAGACAAAAAGCGAAACATGTTAATTTTATTGTCTATTATTAACCAGTACAATGACAATGCATGCCTCTTTAGTAATATAATTCTAAGCTAACGTGATAAAACCTCCATTTCAATACTGAGTACAAAATATAAATTCAAAATAATTATACTGAAGGCTTAGGCAAAATCTACAAATAATTAAAAGCTGAATGCCCTGCATGTAGTCTGATCTCAGTCCCTCTTGGATAACATTTGTGATTTTTTTTCATTAAATTAATTAGTCTTAACAATAATAATTTATGTTTAAATGTATAAAAGGAGCGCAGAGTGCCATGGAAAGAGAGTCTCTGAATGCACCAGATTGCAGAAAAACGCACCTAATATTCAAACATTTTCCGGGGGTGTATGCCACCGGACCCCTTAGTTTCGCTTCGCGCCCTGCGAGCGTTCGCCCTCAAATGCATTTTTTTCACGGCCCCCTTCAGGAAAATCCTGAATCCGCCACTGCAGTTGCTGATCGTTTTTAAATGTGTATATCTAATTTTCTTTTCAGTCGTATAATATAGATAAATACTGCCAAATTAAGATTCTATATTTTCACTATCCCTATATCTAAGAGATTTAAAAATGAGTAAGATATATATGTGTGGAGAATAGCATCATCATTGCGTTATCATGGTATCATGCTTCGATATGAATTTGCAAAATTAAAATTTGTTGATAGAGCCATATTGTCCAGACGAGTTCTAAAGAATTTTTGAAGAATTTGTTTCTGATTAAGATTTGCCTGGACCACTTTCTTCACCTTAATTTTGTTGTTTTATGTTTGTCTGTACGGTTGCGACAGATTTTCTTGCTGATAAGCGATTCGTTTCATTCATTATTTTTACATACGAGAGCAGATTTAAACTTCGCATGTTTTCGTTTTACATGCGTTAAATTGCATAAGCAATGTCCTTAATACCAGAATGAATCTTCATTCAATACAGTAAATGTAATTTAGTCAAATCAGAATCTTACATTTTAACTACGCAGAATCTTACATTTAACTACACAGAATCTTGCATTTTTAACTACACAGAATCTTACATTTAACTACACAGAATCTTACATTTAACTAAACAGAATCTTACGTATTATCTACACAGAATCTTACATTTAACTACACAGAACCTTGCATTTTAACTACACAGAATCTTGCATTTTAACTACACAGAATCTTACATTTTAACTACACAGAATCTTGCATTTTAACTACACAGAATTTTGCATTGTAACTACACAAAATCTTGCATTTTAACGACACAGAATCTTACATTTTAACTAACACAGAATCTTACATTTTAACTACACAGAATCTTACATTTAACTACACAGAACCTTGCATTTTAACTACACAGAATCTTACATTTAACTAAACAGAATCTTACATATTAACTACACAGAATCTTACATTTTAACTACACAGAATCTTACATTTAACTAAACAGAATCTTACATTTTAACTACACAGAATCTTACATTTAACTACACAGAATCTTACAATTAACTACACAGAATCTTACATTTAACTAAACAGAATCTTACATTTTAACTACCCTATGTAAATTAGTAAATTTGCGGACCTTACCTTTTCATAAACCTGTCGTCTATAGATTTGGTTTATTAAAAAACAATATTTCGAAATTATGTCAGAATTTTCCAAAGAGGTCACATATTTTTTTAGAAACAATAAAAATAGCGTTTGGATTCTCTTTGCACGTGTCACAATTGCGAGGGATAAAATTAAATTGACATTACTTTTGATTGTGACAAATTTAAAAAAACCGGATATGTCTGATATGTGAGACAGATACAGTTGTAAACAATTGGCATAAGGTCACAATTGATTTAAATCACAGTGCTAGTGAAGAGGCTGGCCCTGCGAAAAGTAGTGCGGAAACCTTAAATTTATGATTTTTCTTTTTTCCTCCTTGGCGCTGGCTTTTTTGTTTGTTTCTGTTTGAAAGGTAAATCA
>JAOXYB010059246.1:0-10847 GCA_028565635.1 Phoronis ovalis
ATATATATATATATATATATATATATATATATATATACATACATACATACATACACACACACACGCCTTATTTACCATAGGGTATACTTTACTTGTTGGATATTTACCACAGGGTATATTTTCAAAAACTATTCGTTTACCACAGGGTGTAATTTCTTGGAAAATGCATTTACAACATGTATGAAAAATTAAGGTATGTATAAATTTTCCCATGTTTATTTACCACAGGGTCCATATAATTTACAAGTGAATTTTATGCAGGGTATCTATTTCGGTAGTCCTGGTTCATGATGTTCTGCACTAGCTCTTCGGTCATGGGAACTTACATAGCCGATTACTGTTCGCACAGCTCACAAGTCAGATTTTCAAGAGCTAGTGCAGAACATCATGATCCAGGACTACTATTTCAGGAGAGTTATTTACAACAGGGTATGTTTTTCATGTTTTTTCATTTACGACAGGGTATATGTTTGCAGGGCCGGATTAAGCTAGTGCAGGGCCTGTAGCATCGAAAAAGGTCGCTGAAACGTCTCCGTGCTGCAAGAAAAAAATTGACAAGCAAAAAAAAAGGCCATTTCTAGATTTAGCATTTATTAGCAAATTTGTTGATGTTACTGGAAATGTCTATTTCACGCAGAAGTTCATGTTCAATGCTCATTAGAGTGAGATTGTAAAGCGTGCAAGCAGTTAGTGTGGGGCCCTCGAAAATGCAGGGCCCTCGAAAATGCGAGGCCCGTAGCATATGCTACTTTTGCTACTAGGTTAATCCGACACTGTATTTTTGGTGATCTTTATTTACCACAGGGTCAGGGTGTCTTATAAAATAATTATTTGAAAGCAGTGAAATAATTACATTCAATCTAATATTAATAACAACAAAATGCTAAATCACAATATTATAAATACACAAAAAAAACTATCTAAATATTAGATAGTAACACATATCTGTCAATGCTACCAATCTCGTCGGGAGCCTCCCGATTCAGAGGCTCATCTCCCGACTTCAAAATTTTCATGTTTCAAATTTTTCGGCTCATATCACGGAAATATACGAAGGAAGCTATATATACAGCAGTCACCAAATTGGTATGTGCAATAATTAAATGATAATGACGGCAAATAATTTTTTTTGTTATTTTTAATGAAATAAGTTATAAAAAGGTCAAAATAAAAATGCATTGAATACTATCAAAGAAGTCCAAAATGGCTCAGAATGCATCAAATTGAGCCATTTTTTCAAAATTTTATGGGGGAGCATGCCGCAGGCCGGACTCCCCCTAGCATTTGGCACGTCTTCGCTACCGCGTCCACGGGAAAATCTCCCTATCTGGCATTTTCCAAAGTTGACAGGTATGGTAACACAAGATCTATTAGACTAGTAATAACAGAACAAAGGATCTACAACCGGGTCTACAATGTTCACTTAAACAACAGGTCAACACAAAGTTTATATACCAAAAGTTCAAGTGAGATCGAGATATATCAATTTGCATTGAATGTTTATAATTATATTAAGTTGTCACATACCTTGATAACGTTTTATATCATCTGGATTTGGGATACATCGTTTTGTTTCATTCCGACTGTGATCTTTTCGCTCTCTCCATTTCAGTTCAGGATACAGTAATGCAAAGGTAGCACATAAAGTTAGTAAAAAAATTAACAGTAGCTCAAACCTTGTTGACCAGCTACACATCTTTGAAGTCTGGATTTTAAAACTCCCAGTAGTTGCTACACCCAAATGCAAAGAAGACTCAAGTAGTATATTATAATAATATTTACTTTTTAGTGAATAAGTTCATACCCCGAAAAATGCCTGCTGTGCCTTTACTATTGTTAATTGATATCACCGTGACGTTTTTCAAGGCCAATGCGGAAGTAGAATTAGCGTCATATGGTGGCGATTTTATGTAAAACATTTTTAGAAATCACTGCATTTTATTTTATCAACCCTTTTTTCATGATCATTGCGTCTTAAAATAATTGAATAGAGCTCGAAGATATTTTTCGACAGATTGTTTATGTTTCTTATAATTGTCAGCAAAATAGTTTTAAGGTATGATCATGTTAATCTACATGTGGTAATAGTACTTTTAAGTTCATATATAGGTCTGTTTAATATGTATGCCGTCCAAATTGAGGAATTTATCATGACCCCTAGTTGTGACAATGCACATTTTACCAGGTATCATTAAAACTTGTTTATTTCTTTTGCATGCATTGTCTTATATGCACTAACCCATTAAGTGCTAAAAGGTTTAGGATACTTCCTCGTCAATCATTCCAGATTAATGTCTATATGCATAAGTATACAGGACAAAAATAACACATTTTTTAAAAACTTTAGTATACTTTTATTATAAAGAATTGAAACAATAAAATAATAACATAAAAAGAAAACTTCATGGTGACAGAGAATCTGTATGAATAACATATTTATAATTACATTATATCAATTTGTTGCTTTTGTACTTAATAAGTTAAAATGAAGATTCACAACTATGACTCAACAGTACTGTTTCAAAACTAAAGTTAAGAGTCATTTATTGCATTGGTGCTAATGATGTAGAGACAATAAATGTTGGATTTATTTTCCAAGTTTAATGATTTTGGCCTAAAAAGCAGTGTATCATGCACATTAAGGAAGCATAAGACAGTAAAATATCTAAGTGCAAAACCCCAACAAAATCAAAATTGCAAATGTTTGAACCAAATTTAAAGTTATCACATCATTTTCAAAAAAATTAACCCCTCAGGAATTAAGTAGTTTTTAAATTTTTCTTTGGGGTGATTTTACTTTATTTATTCCCTAAAATTTGCACTTCAGTATTTCAAAACCTAAAAGACTCATTAGGAGAAGTGCCTGATTTTTGTTAACATTACAAGAAAATGCATCTTATTTTTTTTCAGTACTAAAGAATCTAAATTCAAATTAAAGCAACCACATTATTTTTGGTTCTGCTGTATATTCCACATGTGAAAATATTAAAGGAGAGATTCCAAATTAGTTCACTTATTAAAGTTAGGCGCACAAACTATACATTACTATACTGTTGTTGTATGTACATTACAAATAACATATTTTTTATTCACCCACACGGTAACCAGGTCTACATGACAGCTTCAAAATCGTCCAAAAAAAGCTGCATAATTTCACAATATATATGAAAATAATTGTACCATTTTGACAAAAACCTTTTATATATTACCCAGGAGACAAAACTGTATTTGTAAACATAAGCTACTTGTTAACATGGTATCAAAACTTCATGTGTAACCATGGGTGCTGACAAAACAAATAATTTCAGCTAATACACACCTCCAATGTGCCACGGCAATGATTGGGTAGTCCAGTGAACATAGAGTATCAAAAATAATTTTTTTTTCATACAAGTGTTTCATGAATTTGTTTTAAAATACCACATTTTCTACACCGACTTTAGGGCAACTGTACCTGTGTATGTACAAAGTTGAAGTAATACAAACTAACATTTTGGTGTACTTGCAATATGTTACAAACAATGAAATACTCGTACATAATTGTACACCATGCTTTTATAAATGAAGCTTTTATCACAAAGTGTATTCCTGAGCTCCACTAGAACTACTGTATGTCATGATTTTGCCTCAGTTTTATTTTTGTGCCCTGTTTTCTTTCCACAAACGTTACCTTCGGTGTAACAGACAATTCTCTAATTCTCGCAAAACTGTATCAAGTCATGAGACGAAAATCAGATCAAACATGATGCCCATCCTCCTGCTACACGCATTCCTAGACCGGCTTTCGAACCTCAGCACTATTCCTCAGCTTCAGTCAGCTTGCCTGGTCTTCACCTAAGTCATGATTTGCCCTCTTCATTTTTGTTATTATCAAGTGTCCTTTCACTAGTTAATTCTTCAAAAATTTCAATTAAATTATCAAGTCCTTTTAAATACCCGTCTTCATGATTTCCTTCATCCCATTCTCGCCTGTGCGTAATTTGTACACCATTTGGCAATGGCATACTTTTTCCAAAGTCTATCATCCATACACTAGCTTGTTCAGTTTTATCATGGACGAAAAGTAAGGAGCTCCCAATCGCCTGTAACAGAAAAATAAAATTATCAAAATATTATTTAACTTCATAGACTTCCAAGGTAAAAAATCACTCAGTGTTATGGTCACAACTTTCCACTTCGGAGTTACGATACTCCGTGTGTCCACTTACATAACCCCACGATAACCAATAAAAAATGCTAACACTGTCAAGAATGCTGTTACTGTATTGTGCAGGCTTAAACAGCCTGAGCAGTATTACAGTAAAATGAAGCATACATTTTTGTCATTTTCTCGCACAGTTACTTAAGCACTACCACTACAAAGATTTTGGCTATTTATTACTATACATGGAATTATTTAATTGAATTTGTGCTTTCTTAACGTTGCAAGTCTCAACTTTTCTAATTTTAACATCGATAGATACTTCTTTAGCCATCATAAACAATAAATTGTTATAATTACCTCATGACTTGCGAAAAATGGAGAACTTTCCAGTGTTGCTCTGATTGCCTTTAAACGCCTTGCATATTTTGCTTGTATATTTGTGTTACCATCTGTATAACTTCTTAATGAGTCTTTAACATCACTCCGTAACTTAACCGTCTTAAAATCTCTACTTGAGCTACCATCAGATTTCTAAAACCCAGATAATTATCCAATTTATAACAGTTGCCAATAATAATGATAACAAGAGCAACTAAAATAGTTCTACTTGGGATTTCTTCTCGGTTGATCAGTCATTTGTGTGATCTTACCACAGATCGTCTGCACTGATAAACCTATCATGATGTCATCACAAGTCATGCCTATAACCTCAAATTTATTGTTCCTTGGTTGATTGAATTTAGCTATATTTGGACTTTCATCTAACTTAAATGAATATTCATAATGTTATCGTCGGTGACAAATTTACTAAATCTGATTTTTTTCGGAAGTTAATGAATATTCAGGGTGGTTAAACTTGATTGAATTTTACTATATTTGAGCCTTTGTACCGGAACAATGAATATTTAGGGAAGTAGATTTCACAATGAATAATAGTTCATTCTGACTCCTTACCTTAACTCCCTCTATTCTAAAACCTTGACTTGATGTTGAGCTGATTGTTTCCCGCCATTGCATATAGCGTGGTTTAGAAATGGCTTTGGTTTCATTTTCTTCTGCTGTAGGCTCATCCAGGTCTACCTCTATCATTTTTTCATACATATCCTACAAACAATAACAACAGTGTTGTAATTTATTTTAATTTGTGAAATATTTCGTAAAAAAAAAACCAGATTTGAATTGTAAATACACCAATACTGTTTAAAATATATGCAGAAATGCATATTGTAATATTGTACTTGGATTACATATTGTAATTGGAATGCACCAACAAGCCAAAAAAAAGGCCAATACTATTTGACATACAATGCTTTTAGAACTAATTATAAAAACTATATTGAATACTGAATTATTTGGAAACGAACAGTGTCAGAAAATATTTGCAACATTTCTTATACTGCCAAATCATATATTTTTAGCATAACAAAGGTAATTGAAATGTTTTGTTAGTCTAAAAATTTGTTGCACAATTCTTTGCTATAACTAAAGGAATACCTACATTTCGTGGTTTTGGATTTTGTCTTGCTTTTTGTAACTCCTCCTCTAAATATGTCCTCACACCCATTTTACAATCCATAATAGCAGGTTCATCGAAATCGCACAGTAAATCTTGAAGTTGAATATATTCTAGACCACCATTAAGGATGAATAGCATAATATGGGTGCAACAAATGAAGATATAAAGACATGACATTTTTATTACATAAACTGATTTTAAATTGTCAAAAAATGCTTGGTATAATTTTATGTGTTTGGCAGGGAATTGTTAGTTACACTGGTGAGTCCTAGTTATTGTATGCTCCCACTTGTCACGTGGTCCAATTTGTGGCTGTCAACTAATTTTTCACACATTTGCATGCTAAATAAACCTCTCCTATATTATCTGATAATTTTGACTGAGTAGTACCCCAACTGTGATGAACATTTCCAGCTGAAAACCAGGTTAGAACAAAACTATTTTAAAAGGATACTTTCACCATCTTTTTCCAAATCTCCTTTGAACTCCGGTACATAGGGTCGAAGTATGTCTGTCATGATTCCATTAAGACATTTTGCCTCTCGTGAACAAAACTTTTTCAGAATAGTACCTGCTTGCTCTCCGGGCTTGAAGTTGCCTACAATAAAAAGTTTTTTATTAATAAAAAGCTAAAAATTTCATATTATTAACATTTCATGAAATTTTCATTTGCAGTCACAAAGCAATTATTGTTATCCCAGTTCATCCAGTTACCTCTGTACTGTACATCAATTCAATATGATATACAGAGAACATAATATAAAAAAATTGAAAAATGTTGCTTTATCACATTATGATGTAAAGAAAATACTGAATTGGATTTTAATAGTTTTTTAAGAGCACAGATATTTACTGAACCTTGCATGCACTCTCTATGATTTACACTGGCTGAACCAAATGCATATACCAATAGATTATCATTTTAGTTCAAATTATAAATATGCTGCAAGTCATGGTAATAAACATATTTTCCTGCTTTTTTTGCAGCTAGGTTTTATGCATCATAGCATTTAAAGTTTGGAAAAAAAATCAATTAATTTTGAATTTATTTTCAGGGTAACATATATGTGGGCGTTTACTTTTTTTGGGCAGAGAGCAGGTTGATAACAACTAATGCATTTATTTTTTAAATTAAAAGAAAGCATTTTGATAACTCATATTTCAAAGGCATTACATCATTCAGCTATTTGGGGGCAGATAAATACTATAACATTATTAAGCTCTTTATTTTATTTTATATGCACTTCATGACTATCTGCTTACCTCTCTCAGGTCAAATAGGTAGGAAGTTTTATTTAAATTTGAGAATATTAAAATTTAATTATTCTGATGGTTACATATCTGGCTGACATTTTTTATTAGGACAGACAAGTACATTATTCAAAGTTAAAAGAGTACTAAAAAAACCAATTCAATATTTAATGTTGTTGGCATTCACCTGTACTTCTGCCTTTCTTGTTAGAGGTTGGTTTACAATGGAAAGAAAACTTAAACTGTAACATTCAAATAATTATATAACTGTTACAGCAATACTAACTGTTTAGTAACACTTTGTGAATACACTTCGTTTTTTCTCTTTCTCTTTGGGAGACAGGTCGGTACCAAACCATCATGAATTTAAAAACTTAAAATTTAAAACATAATTTAAATACTTATATAACCTGATACATCCATCTATTATTGGTAGCCGAAATAAGAAGTGTGAGTAACATGTAGTGAATGGTTGTAATTTAATTTACTTGTTAGAAAAAAGAAAATAAAGGGTGTGTGTGACATTTCTTTTGAATAAACAATGGAGTAAACACCCTGGTACACTCTGAAGGTGTCTGGTACATAGTGACAACATTTATTATTGGTAGACTCTGACCTCATTGTTTAAAGTACCACTATTAACAATCACAATACCTGGGCTTACAAAATGTGACATGAAAAGATATCGCAGCATAATCAAGTTATATATGTTAAAAAGTCAAAAATAACTAAGAAACTCTTCATTTAAAAGTAATGTTTTGAAATTTTCAAAATAGAAGCATTTATTTGTTACTAGCATATTTGATAAGAAGTACATCCTAAAAATATTAATAAGTTTTAGGAACTTTCATTATTATATATCACACATCCTGGAACTTTAAAATTGATGATACACACACCTATAGTCTGTTATACATTTTCTAAATTTTAACATTTTCTAATTACAAGCCTGGGGTAAATTTTCAATTTTTTTTCCTCATAAATTCAAGTTTGTACCTTGATGCCCGGCTAGCTGTATCCATGGATAGTGGTTTTTCTTGAATTGCTGTACAAATGGTGTCCAGTGAACCATATTTCTTATCTTTCTCCATGAACTTTGCTGAAAATAAAGGATCAAATGTTTAACATTTATCAATCATATAGATGTAAATTTCTATTATTAGACCTTATACAGGTGCCACTTTGTCCTTTTTTTTGCAAAAATAACAGGAAAAATATGTCGGACAACAAATGATGGATTTTAAATTCAAAGTTTGCCTCAAGCTGATTAAATAATATATATTCAATATTTACAAGACACTCTTTAAGGAGGATTTCTTTAAATTAAGAGAACCAGATACATTATACTAATTACTTCCAAATTGTTAATTTTTTTAAACTCTAGCTTATTACAGTCTGAAATTAAAGTTAAACCATGTAATTCATGAAACAAACAGAAATGGATAGCTTTAAATTATGCGCAATTACTGAATGTGATTCAGCGAGGAGTTCCTCGGTATCTTTTCTGTTTAATTTCATGAAGTCATGATTAATAGAATTCAAGAATGAAAAAAGGCACAAGATCCAAGCTCATACTCTTAACAACTAAACAGAAACCTCATAGGTACAAATCTTTATTACAACAAGGATGACTTAGAAATCAACCTGTACATTTTTATGTTAAAAAAATATAGAGACATACTGAAACTAACTGAACACAAAGAAATGTTGATACTCATTACCTTGTGACATTTTCACATGTTTAATCTTGTGAGCTGAATTATCACTCAATTTTACAGAAAATGGTTTGAAAATAATTAATTTTAATAACAGAATCAAAACCATTATATGTTAGACTAATCATTTAGATGATAAGAACAATTATATTACATAAGTATAAATATACTTGTTTACAGTACATAATACTTTTTTTATACATGTGCATTTCAGATCTCCATATTCAATACAGTAAGTATACACAATCCACACTTGAATAAATCCAGGTTTAACTGTTTGTGATTTGTATATATAACACAACATTTTGAGGGAAAAAACACTTGTTGCAGATGACCATATGAGACAATCATTTCACTTACCATAGGAAAATGCATCTTGATAGTTGCACAAATTGTCACTGAAATATTAATATCCTGGGACAGAATATTGTTATGGTATTTCCCTACTGACATGATGAAAATTTCTTGGTATAATAAATAAAGTCTGACGTTAATCAGGTAACTGCTTTTGTTTACTTCTAAGATAACATCCAGCTTTAATGAACTTTTGGATAATACCCTTGACCACAAAGTTATCACAACAACAAACAACCTATCTGTGTCCACGTCTGATTACAACTGATGCTGTTATTTGCTTGTTCATGTGTTTATTACATTTTTTTTTCTCTATTACAGGTGAAATATAGGTTAGAGTTCAATAATGTCACGGACTAGTACCGTCGTATAATAGTACGGCATCCTGTGCATTTGAAAAGTCATTCAAATTACGTTGCTTATCAAAATACAATAAAATCTCTATCCAAAAATTAAAAGGACGATGTAACTAATATTTTTAAAAAATCAGTGGCACCATCAATGTTATTTACAATATTACTGAGTTCCGCTAGCTTGACTTGCAAAATTTTAGAAATCTACAACACCCTGTTTATGCAACTGAATTTATAAGCCATTTATAACTACTTATGCAATAGTGACCACTCAAAAATTTGTACCAAGTATTCACAAGTAGGAGGTAAGAAGATAAACAGGGACATTCCCTATATTTTCCACATGACCAACATATTTCAGAAATCATAGTTTTGCTGTTATGTATCGCTCTCTACAAAGAACCGCGCGCAGAATGTATCTCTTAATCTGCTCGCTGCATAATTTATTTTATAAGACCCTTAGAATTATGTTATATATAAGAAGTTAAAAAAGAATTAATTAAAGATATTTGAAAGTACTACAAAGCAAATTAGTCTATTTGCCATAATGAAAGACATATATATATAAAATCAAGTAAGTTTAAAGAAAGGCCTTTCTGCCCATCGCAAGAGCTTTTTTAGGATCCCACAAAACTTATTTAATAGATAAGAAAAGCTTCAACAATTTTTGAAATGCTACTTAAATGATTTTGATAATTAAAGTAGTTAGAGGGAAATTAATGAGTTATTATTAACTCAGAAAGATAGTGCTGAAGCCAAGCTCCTATTTTGCATACGAAATTAGGGTTACTTTTATTATGATACAATGCCTTTTTATATTAAACATTAAATCTGTACAACCTGTAACAACAAGCCATTATTATCATGTACTAGCAAAATGCTTTAATATTTCACATCAAAGAAAAGTCTGATTCTTTAAATCATCACTTGACTAAAAAGAATAATTAAACTACTGGAGATTTTTTTTCTCAAAATGAAAGTAAATTATTTTTCTATCCATTTTACCTGAGATGTTACATTTGATTTATTAAGTTGTGAATGGGAAATGAATGTGGTTTATCCTGCACTTAGTAAAACCACTAAAAACAAATTTGTTAACTTTTTTTAAGCTAAAAGAAGAAAAGAATGCTATGTCATGGAACATTTTTTTTATAGTAAAAAGGTATTAAAAATGTGTTTATAACTACAGAAATTAAAATAAAAACAGAGTACTGGTGCAGTTAACCCAAGCATTACAGTTTTGTGTAATTGGTAACAGGCTGTCTCCTGGTGTTATTTTACTGTATCAGTTTTGCTCTACTTATTTTAATATCAAAAATATGCGTTTTATTAAAATTCTACTATACAAAATTTATGCATAAATGTTTGTGCATGCAGTCCCCCCTGGTGATACACTGGTACTACCATACTATCAAACTATCAAGCAGACATTACAATGTTGTGATATACAATATCATATAATTTATTGTTATTTTACTTTGTTTTTAATTCTGATATGGAGTTTTTGCTTATAT
>JAOXYB010059257.1:0-10845 GCA_028565635.1 Phoronis ovalis
TTAGTCTATTTCTGTCGAACCTGTCAATCACTGTTTGGGGGGTGGGAAGATTTTGAATTATTAGAAAAATTACTTTTGTTCAAAAAAAACATCAAAAATTTTGGCTTTTCCCTTTAAAGGAGTGAATAAATTCTCTGTTTTGTAACACAGAAGCTAAGGAACTATCCCAATCTTACTGTTCAACTGATTTTCAATTTTCTAGATGAATCCTTATGTTGGGTGTATGATGAATAGCATTTTCAAACATTCAATGCAAGCCTTCACAAGTGCATAATTACTTGTTTATCTTAGCATCTATTAACATTTTAGGCCGTTTAGGACTTGGAAATCATGAATCTCACTGCTGCCCAAAACTGGTACCTGTCCCAGAATCCTTTCGACCATCGTCTGTGTATTGTGGTGTGGATTGCTCCATGGTCCTCACCTGTGAAAATAAATTATTTTGCTGTGGAAGTAACAGGTATCTAAAGCAATAAACTTTTTGCAGTTGTTTTTAATATAACATTGTCATCTAATACTTCTGTTTTGTAGATCTGTTATTCAACCAGGCAAAACTAGATTTCTCGTTCACATAACAGAGGTTAAACAGATTGCTGTTGTGTTTTTCTAAAATTGATTTATACCTGCTGTTAAAAAATTTACTCATTGATTACATATATTTTACGCACAAGTTTTTAATTCTTTTAGTAATATGTGGATATTATCCTGTTTGCAAGTAACCATAATCATGTGGAAAACTTTAAATGTTCACTGGAGCTAGATTACAAGTAGTGTCTTATGGTTGAAAGCTAGACACCGGTGGCAATGATATGGGCACTATATTGCTCTACTGAATTTTTATTTTTAGGTTTAATAAACTTGCACTAAATAACCCTAGCTCTGGATTATTTCTTGAAGAGGTTCATTTACTATCCATGGTATCTGCACCTCCACTTGGACAGATGTCAATCAAAATGGTTGCCATGGGAATGTCACATGCAGCAGCAGTTACTGGTAAGTACTGTCTGATGTGCATTTAAAACAACATGCTATAATTTATTAGTATTAGAACTTGCTGTTGTCTACACAGCTTGCTTAATTTAAGAATTTTAATAAATATTTGGTGTGCACGGTTTTGTGAAGATAGTCTGCATCTTAAATATTATTAAAATATTAGCAATCATTTGCACATTGTGTAGCTGTTCCATGGAAATGAGAAGTCAAAGCAAGAAATAGTTTATTGTCTCGCTGTGTTATTTAATTTTTAGATGATGGTCAGTTGTTTACATTTGGAAGAAATCAGTTTGGTCAGTTGGGATTTGTTATGCAAAAGAATGACACAGGACCTCAGAGGGTGTCATCTATTCAGAAAGTGTCTAGTATTGCGTGTGGTGATACATTTACTGTGGCATTGATAGAAGGTATTGTGTTTTCATAGCACTAGTAGATAATATATTTGATATTCAATTCTAAGTTTCAATAGAATTGATCATGTAAATAAATCATCATGCACACAAGCTGGCTGTTTGACAGCAGGCAGGCAACACTCCATGTCACATTGTCCTTGGCAATTGTACTATTCAAACCAAACTTGATCGTATTGATGCATCTTACACCATTCAACATTATCGCTGGCTGCATTTTTCTTTTTTATGTTCGCATGCTTGTTATGACAAAGCTAGTTAGTGAAACATTAATAATTACACTTTCAGGCCATCGAATATATACATGGGGTAAAGCTGCAAGAGGTCGATTAGGCCGATCAGAAGAGAATGCGAACATACCACAGTTAGTAATGTTACCTGACCAGGAACCTTATTCTGTAGTTTCCCTGTCATGTTGTCATGGAAATACACTGTTAGCTACAAAACGTAAGTAAAGTAGTTATAGTTACAATTTTATATCTAGATACATTCATCTTACTCAGTGTACATTTATTCTTACTGACATTATTGGTTATTAATTATTCTCCTAAGGAAACATACTTGCTGCAGGAATGCCCATTTAGAACCGTAACAACCATGTAGAGTTCTGGTTGGTTGCTTTTTGTATAATTACTCAAAAAAAAATTTCTTTTTTGTGTCAGAATATAATTTCATATTGTAATGTTTTTTTTTATTTTCAGCCATTCCTAGAGCTAACAGCCCGGAGTAACAGCGAAGGTCATTCTTCTTTGTACTTCAACACTTTCAATTTAATGAAAATATGCAGAAATACTTTAATGCAGGAAATTGAAATAGGATGTACATTATGACATGTTTTACTCAACAATAGGCCTACAACCGTGAACTTTGTGCAGTATATAATTGCTATTTGTTTTGAAAAACTTCAATGACTGCAGTTCTGTTTTTAAGCTCACTGTTATTAATTTGTAAGTGAAATAATTTATAAACGTTTTTAAGTGCAATAATTTGTGTAAAATTAAAAGAACAATTATTTTTCAGTATACATTGATTTTCTGTTTTACTGGATATGTTGCAGGGCACAGAGGAAAGTAAAATCATTAAAACTGATGTCGAATAAAGCATTCTGCACATTTATTTTGTATTATACTTATGCAGTATGCTAATTTAATCTAATACAACGAAAAGATAAATTCTAAAGTACCTCGAATACTACCATGCATGCAGTGAAAATCGTATGCTATTTTTGAATTATTGTTTACCTGTGTATATATATAATACTAAACAGGATTAAAAATTTTGAAATATTCCATTTTTGAAGAACAGATTGTTTTGCAAATCACTGTCGCAGTTATAATTATTGTCCTTTGCTAATGAATAGCATTTGGAGTTGCAGCACATTGCGAGTACTGCTGGATCACACTACTCATCTGAATATGATCATTATCTCTATACATTAGCTTAAAACACACATGATGATAATTTTATTTGTCTGTGAATACATCCAGCCAGGCATTCATGATGCACACAAAGATCAAGTTACATTTTGGTACAAGCAATGCTGCCTAGTGAGGATACTTGACTTTCGTACTTATAATTTATACCCACGGGGGTTAAAATATGAGCTGCAATCGGCTATAGAGAACTTGATATGAAACGGGTGAAACCTTGTAACTACCTCACATACTTTTATCGACTTCACAACTAAGTACTGCGCATTAAATTGTTCATGCTTTTGTTTCCATGGTTTCTGTCTTTTAGTTAACGACATTGCATAATAATTTCGATTCACATTTCTTGAGCACTTGTTGTTTATATAATTATGAAAAGGTGTAATAAATTTTCTCGACTGTACAACAAACAAATTGTCATAAATTGATTTTAATTATGCACATCACTGTATAGTGGATGGACGTATAGGTTGTCATCAATGTATGTAGCCTCTTTGTCTTGTTGGATTATGCATGTTTATATTTGGTACAGGTAGAAACACATGTCAGGTGCAATTTTGACATGGATTACTTCCAACATGGCTGACTGGTGACCATTGTTTGTTTCCGAGAGAGCATGTTGTGCCATCAGTTTTCAAAAAGACAAAGCGTTGCATGGACGATTCGAAGATGCATGAATTCGTGAAGGCCATAGGTTGGTGGGCTGATTAGGCGTGACATTTTAGTATTACCTAAAACATGGGTCAAATGCCAATCCAAATCTTCGACATTTTTCTTTGTGCATAACACTGTCTTCCAATAAGTGCTTTAGTTTCTTTCCAATCAGCTCCAAATGCAAGTTTGACCTGGATCACTTTCAAATTAGCTGACTAGTACGTACTTCATGGTATGGCTATACCCATCTATAGCCGTAGACGAAGCGTTGCCTGGATGATTCAAAAGTTGTTTTAAGAAGGTCATAGATGTTATAGAATAGGTAGTATTCACCATTTTTTGCAGCCATCAAGTTGGTTTTGTCTATACAGCACACCTATATGTATACAGTTTATATAAAGAGATTGTTGAGCTTCATAACTGGAATTTACAAAGAAGAAAATGCTGTACAATCATTTAAAAATATGATTGTGAAATATGGAATCCTATAAGAGAACTATATTACTGTCGCTGATGAAAAAAATGTATTAACATTTTTCCATCTAAAACATAAAAAATTAAAACGAATTTAATTACAGTATTCTCTAGTATATTATAAATCACCTAACCTTCTGCACTTATCATCATTGTCTTCCAGCAGATGGCACTCGTTCCTCCTACCGTCACGATAGTGGAAGCGCTACCTGGTGGGAGACATTGCACTTATCATATCTTGCACATTTTTCAACTAGTTTATATAGATGGCGCTGTAAAACTCAAACTATAGTTTAAACATTTGGGTTAGTCTCCCCTGAAGCTAATGTCTTGTACAAAACAGAAGATAGTAGCGTTATTTTGATGTTCCGTTTAAATGCAGATGATTATCTTACGATTTCTTGCGAATTAGTGTTTTTTTAAATAAATTAAAATAGATTACTAGCCTTTTAAATGTTTATGTGATGGGAAACATAAAAATTCAACTTAGAGTGTTTCTTTAAAATTTCAAGCGGCGAATTCTAATAGCAGTAGTTTGATCAAAAAATGGCGGCATGGGTGCTTTGGGAATATTTCCTACTCATCCTACTGTGCATTTTAATTCATTGTAAAATACAATCTGTCGGTAAGTGTGTTTTATCACCATTATAGCCAGTTTTTGCATATTTAAATTCTTTATGAGTCTAGTTTTAAGATGCTGATGCAGTTATTTGTCAGTTTTCGGGTATGCATTTTATGGTGGATTTTCTAGAGAATTGCATCTCGACTCGATGTGGTTTCGTTCCAGGTTTTTCTAGAGGTTCCCAGAGGTTAAGTGGATATTCAGTAAAATTAGAATAGATGTTTTTGTAGGTGCCCGCTTAATAAATGTGTTTTATGCAATTTAGGGGAAGAATAACTGAAAGTGCATCAGAATAATGGTCCGAGTCGAGTGCATGACTAATATTGTATTTGTAATAGTTCAACTGTTTTTGATTCATCAATTATTGATTGATTTTTATGTAGGGAATTACTTTGTTCTAAGTGTATATATTATAATGACAGTATAACCGAAACTTCTATTGTAAAATTAAAAAATCTGTTTTTTAATAGATTTAATTAAAGTTTTCAAAGTTCAGCACTGTGACAAACATGTTGATAATTGCAAATATTTTTGTTGCAGTACCTAACAAAGCCTGTATAATCTGTGAACATGTAATCCCGGGGGGGGGGTCAATATGAAAGTGGGTACCCATGTTCCAACACGACTTTTCAAAAAAGCCCCTAACGAAGTGAAATGCACCCCTAAGGAAGTGATTTTTTATAAAAATACACCCCTAAGGAAGTGCTTTATTGAAAAAGTACACCCCTAAGGAAGTGGATCACGTGATACCTGAACCCTGACCTGACCACTCGCATGCCGTGTTTTAAAAGGTCATTCTCAAAATAGCATCAATTCAGCAAGTAACTTTCATATGACCAGGAATACATATTCTGGTAAACATATTAAGTTTTCTTGACTGTATTTGCACCCCTAATGAAGTGAAATTTTAATGATTACCCTAACGAAGTGAAACTTCCAAACAACACCCCTTAGGAAGTGTCACACCTCCAAAAAACACCCCTTTTCGTGATTTTAGCCAAAAAACAGACCCTAAGCACGCGCCGACGGTTCGAAAAACATACCCTTTCACGCGAAATTTTGTTGGAACATGCGTACCCACTTTCATATTGACCGCCCCCACGGGCATGTAATAAAGACTTAATAAGAGTCATTCTGGTAACCCATACCTTGTTTAAGAATTCTTGTAGTGTTGACTAATTTACGGTATTGCTTAGGGTGTGTTTGCAGTGGTCTTGTAAAGGGTGCTTGTATTGAAATGTAGTCTTGCAAAGTATCATTTTGAGGAGTCCCCCACAGGGTGCAATGCTCCCACTTAAGAATTGCAAATGCTCCTTGTTCCCGCTCTTAAGAGTGTTCGCTTTTTTGGAAGTAAAGAAAAAAAGGTTGCTGACAAAAAAGTTTTGCAAAGGGTACCAATTTCTACCTTGGTCTTGCTTAGGGTCTGTTTTTTGAACCTCCTAAACCACTTGTATAGAGGCTTTTTTTAGGCCATTAAGAGCATGATTACCCACATTTTACTTCAGTGCCCCCCCCCCCCCCCCCCCCGGAAGTAATATTTTTAGACCCAATTATTTAGTAGGCTTTCCCATAGCTTTATTATTGCTCTTAATTGCTATGCTTTTTTCTGGCTCAGACTGTACAAAGCCTTATCCTAGATTCCCATTCAAAAAAATTATGTTTGCGTACCTGAGTACATCTATTAAATACCTTTTATCTTATTTACAATAAATCAGATGAAAACTGATACATAGGATAGATATCATATGATTTTAATAATAATAATGGCTGAAACGATAACCTGTTCTATAGTGCTTGATAGTTGATATTATACATGTAAATTGGTTTATAATTTAGTACATGGTCAATCTAAAAAGAAGTAGTGACTGGATGATTAGGTTAGTCCCGATTTAAAATGACAAAAATGACAATGATATACTGAACATTATAGTCTAACCATCTTAGTATTAAATAAAGCTTTGGTTTAATTATTTGTAGCTGATGTCATTTTCATTGCTTGACTATAGTCTTATTAAACATTTTTTAAATGCACTCTCACAAACTCACTCTCACATTTTATCCCATGGTGTTTATTAGAGATGCATCAGTTTGAAATAGTCTAGCTTGTAACCCCTGTGCTTTAATTGGTAATTGGATGAGTTTATCCACCTACTGCAGAATGCATTATAAAATCTGTCAAATATGTGCCACTAATTGTTTGATTCTTTACTACCTGGCCTACTTCATTATTTGCTGAAGTCTGGAGAGTTGCTTTAAATGCCATTTCTGAAGCTATTTTTTTTAAATCAATAATCCTCTTTTATGTGCATGAAATAAGCATTTATCAAATCTTAAGAGCAAAGAGAAAATCAGACAGATAATGCAAAGGAGGAAAGAGGCAGGATACAGTGTATCTCAGAAGAGAATAAATGTCGCAGTGTTCTGTATTGTTGACTTAGTTGAACGAAGGAGCATTATCTCTGCCAAGACTAATGCTGCATAACAAAAAATAACAATGCACTGCTGCTTTAAATTACCTTGAGGCCAATAATGTTAATGATTTCAAAAGATTCAGGTTAACTTTTTAAAAGTAAGAACCAATATTTGTATGGTGTCTGATATATAGGGAAGTATTCAGTTATTCCAAGCCTATTCATTTAATAACTTCAAAAAAAAATTGTAAGAAAAAACAAATTCCATACTTGGCTTTATTATATAGATTGCCTTTTCAGTCAAGTGTGATGAGGAAATATGATTCCTCTTTTTGTGTTGCTTAAAAAGGTATATAAGGAAGATTCATACAAGCCTTATCAATCTTGGCCCTATTTGTCTTATTTCTGGATTTGCCCTTGATCAAGGGTATGTATCTGCAATTGTGACTTTAAATAGATAATTGTGGTAAACTGTGTTGTGATGTGATGTATCAGCAGTAGCAAGCTGTTTGGTAAACCTCATTTGCATGACTCTATGTTTGTAAACTCTGAAAGACATTATATTTTTAAATTACTAAGATGTTTGTAATTTTAGAACTACTTGAGGAAGTCATAACATAACATTGCATTCTTTATCTGTAATCAGTATTGTTTATGGAAGCAATAAACAAGCACTTCCTGGTGAAAACATAATCTTATGAATATGAATTTTGATACTATTCATTATATACTATGTCTGGGTGTGAACCTTTATAATAGATCACTTTAAAAATAATTTGCGCTGTTGAACAGGAATATTTCTGAATTATCTGACCTTCTACTTTTTATTAACATAGAAATTTGATATTAAATATTTTAGCAAGCAAATTAGCAATTTGAAAATATATTTAAAACCATCCTATCAGTCCTTTTGTGAGACTGGTTACTGATATTAGTCATGAAAGAGGATGTGCTCTGCATTATACATATTAAACTATATCACTTTTAATGAGTCTCACATTTAAAGGAATGATATGAAATTAATCTGTTTCAGCTAACTGTTAACATTATATGTTATAACTTGAACCGCAAGTGCCAGCCACAGCAGTTGCACTGTTTCTTGGTAAACAAACTTATTTCAGAGGAATAAAATTTGAATATGAATAATAATAATATATTGCACTAGTACTAAAAATGTACATATCAGTTAGTACTTCATCATATCAGTTAGTACTTCATCATGTCCTTTGAGTGTAAAGTGTAGATCATATTTTGCAAAATTTACTAAAGATACAAGCAGGCCATTCAAATGAAAATGGGGTTCATTTATCAAACAAATCTGTTGTTTTATCAATATGTATGTATGGTCTTTTCTAGTGTTACATTGAGGTTTGTGTTTCTCCCAAGGATAAGTAGTTATCAGTGTCATGGGGATGTTTGGCTGAGAAAATTTGAGATTTGAGGGCTATCCTGGATACATTGAAAAATATCAAAAAATCAAAAAAATTGCTTTAATTGTTTGCTGGTGAAATTTCATTTACATTTTCCAAATTTATATACTGTACTTTAAGAAGAATTGTCTGTCAAGTTATTTGTTTTGTAGCACAACAAATACAAATTTTATTCATATTGTTTTAACATTGTATGAATGGCGATTTAGTAAACTGCAGTTTATAGAAAGAGTCTTATTCAGTGATGAGAAACTGTTAGTTTTAAAACAAGGGTCTACATGGCATCTATACTCTTATCTTGAAGGGGGTGCGCCATGACCAGAACATATCTTTCTTACAGTGTCAGCACCGGGTGCATCAGTTTTTTCTGTAGGTTCATTCATGCTTTGCCTGTGATATAAGTTTCCTCATTTTTAGTTCAGGAAGTTCGGCATGCAACGATTTTTCCTGTTCAATAGTCATATCTTTTAATTCAGGAAAGAGTCCTACAGTAGGCTCTGACATCTTTTCTCTACTAGCCAAATTTGTGAAATCTGGCTAATTGTATGCTTAATTTATCGAGATCCTTGTCTAGGAAAGGCTATAGAATCCGCTCTAGAGATATTTGTCAACTTTTTGATATTTTGTCCAGAAAAAGATCAAGTTTTTCAGATTAATAGTCCATGAAATAGTTGTATTATTTTTAGAAAATGAAAGGCTAAGAAAGGATAGAGTGGGAAGTCCGACATAGGGGTTAGGAGACAGATTACAGCGTAGATGTCGAGCCCTGTGACATAGGGGTGAGGGGACAGATTACAGAATGCTATCTCTATAAAGTGGGAAGGCTGACATAGGGGTGAGGGGACACGTTACAGCATAGATGTCGAGCCCTGTGACATAGGGGTGAGGGAACAGGTTACAGAATGCTACCTTATTTAGAAATATTTTGATGCCTGTGTGGACTGTTAACATAGCAATGCCAAAACTCCAGCCATGTTGTTTCAGTGAATGCTAAGTGACAGCTTTGTATTGATTTTTTTATAAAACAAATGGAAACTGATAGCTACTATCTTTGTTTTTATCAGAGTAAAAACAACTTAATGGAGTCCCAGTTATAAATTGAGTATAATTATATTCCTGGACCACGTTCATTGTTTCAGTGTTTTCCATAAAGTAGTGTATGTATACATGTTCCAGGGCCAATGATATTATTTATGTAAACCCCAAACATTGATAGATAAAATGTTGATAAATAATACAAGGTTTATGTATTAAAGTTCATTGGTGCCCTGAACAAGTATAAGTTTTTTGTGAAGAACACTGTTTCTCTGGGAGATCCTAGAAAAACCAAGTTGTTTCCCCATTTTGGAGAGAGCTAGAGCTGCTTGCCCATTTGACTAAAGGGTACAATTAAGTGTGCATGGCAAAACAGTGGCTTGTTGAGAATTGATGCATCTTACTAGGGAACAGTTTGTGTTAACTTTATATTTGAATGACCACTTGTCCTGTTTTTACAGTTCTGCTTTTAGAATATGCATTGAATGCTTGGGACTGTTCACATTGTGTTTCCTTCCTGTCTACATTTTGGTGTTGCTGTTACTCTCTGTTGTTCTATTATTCTGTACTGTTAGCTTTTCTATAATACTACAGATTGTTTTATAAAAGAATATTAAAAACAACAATCCTTTTTTTATCTGAATTGACTTTAACACAATAGCAGTTATTACCGCATTAGTGAATATGAATGAAATGGATTTTCAGTATGCAAATGTTTGATCAGTTGAAATATCTCAGTGATATTTATTTTAATGCATAATATAGTAGAAGCATTACAAATGAGTTCTGAAAGAAAAAAATGTTAATTGTTAGAAGAAAGACTATTCTTTTTGGAAGTAGTTCTACTATAACCTCCCATGAGAATATGTTTATTATGTATTGTCGCAAGTAGATACCTGTATTTTAATGAAACAAATTTATTGGAAGTTGTATGGTGATTCATGAAACAAATCAATACAAGATTTAACCATCATCTGTTAAGTCATATTATATGTACTTTTTGCTAACTGTACACATATAAACTTGATAGTCTTTTAACAAAGGCATGGTTGTTGGCATTGACCTCTATGACCTGTGTACGACCTCTAAATGACCATTCAACATCATTTTTGACCGCCACCAGAAATAAATTTTATTGTTTTAGGACAATACGACATTACATTGACGACTTGCTCAGTTACTGCATGTTTCTTTTGTAAATTAATTGAAAAGATGTCAAAAGTAAATTCTGACCTTTCATCATCTAAATGTCGTCTTTCTATCCCAATACCATCATTTTGAATGTTTTCAGCAATTTTAGAAATTTGACCTACAGTAATTCTTCTCAATTCGTACAACTCCATTATTCGTACACACCCCCTTTTTCAGATTTTATAATTTCTGAAA
>JAOXYB010059268.1:0-10844 GCA_028565635.1 Phoronis ovalis
AAATAACGGTATGTTGTGTCTTTTTGTCAATTTAGGTTATTATTTAACGTGTTTTATGCCAATGTAGAATATCAAACAGTTCGGCATTTTAAGATCATATATTACTCGCGATCGCAGTGTTATCCCCGGAATAAACATAATCAGGAGTTTTAAAGTCCGGCGGTACATATCCACCCAAGTCTAGACCCGGCCGATTATTGTACTTCTCATACCTCAGTTGAGCTTATTATGGATTTTTTATTTTCTTAATAAATGAATTTTTAAAACATGTCTAACTGATCTGCTGCTTATCATGGATGTTGTAAAGTATACGAAACTGTCCACAATCTAGCTTTTGTTTGGCTGTATTTGTAATTGTACGTAATCTTATCCATAGAACCGGTAGATGTAGGTGTAGGTCAGTTATATAAAGTCTTAAGGTAGCGTATATAATTATGAAAAGATAGCATACAACTTATTACTTTTTAAATCTGTAATTTACTTTTCTCTGAGTAGATCACGTTGCACAATACTATTTTGGGTTAAAACGTTAAGTTTTTGAAATGGAAAATTCATACTATTTAATGAAGAATGTAAGTCAAAAACCACTGAAGCTATATAGTTGAAACTTAGCACAAATAACCTTTACAGATAGATATACGGTGGCTACAAAAAGATATCTCAGATTTTTGAAATTTTACTTTGTTCAAAGTTTATACAGGAGAAAAACAATCAACAAAATTGAACTGATAAAACTAATGTCTAATTACGATAATATATTCTTTCGGTGTATAGAGAGAATCCTGTGATCAGAAGTCGATTTTTCACAAAACACAAATAAAATACCCGAGAACACGCCTGTTAACCAGTTGCCTGAGACCGCGATCTCAAAAAGTTCTTCGGAGATAATAATTATGTTTTCCTCACGTTGTTTTTGCCGACAACTTGTAAAAAGTTAAAAATGAAATCTTTGTTAAAATATTACCTGCATGATGCTTATTATCCTAGATATATATATACAGATTTCTTGAATTTGTGCAGCTAGCTTAACTTTTTCCAAATATAGGCAAGAGGTTGTGAATTGCCTGTGTCGCAATGTGTTCAAACGAAGGAATGAGAAAATTCAAGCGTGTTATTAAATAAATATTCCTGCAGATTTCACCACGGTTTGATGGTTACCGCTGTTTTTATGGCAACATAATTAAAAGAAGTACAGGTCATAATTAGTGATAAAAGTGGAACTACTTTTTCAGGTATCTTTGATAACAAAAAAAAACTGGTGACTAAGAATGCTTCAAAACTAAATAAAATTTAAAAAATAACAAATCTAGTTGCTCGTTAGTTATATATCCTTGTAGCATTTGGCACAGCATCCATTGCTTGCTGCATAGTTTGGTACGTTACATATGTTCAACTGTTCGTCTCCTGGTAATTTATAAAAATGGTTTCAACATGTTTTTTTTCCCGCAAAAATAACATGGACGTTACATAAACCGTTTGTTGGTGTGAGATTACGATATTAAGCATAAAATGTGAAATGGATCTAATTGTTTTTCAGGTTATGTGTTTGGAATTGCAGTAACTTTACCAGCAAACCAAGCAGCAAATGCAGGCGATGAAGTGACGTTAGACTGTAGTTTTACTTTAAGTTTAGGCGAACAGTTTGTAGAAGTAGAGTGGTATAGAACAAAATCCAGTTCATCCACAGAGGAATATATATTTCGAGCTCCATTTTTGGGAAATAACGATGGTGTATTTCAAGTATCAGACCTTGTCAGTCTAAATCGTGGAGCTTACTTAGGTACCACGCCGAGTGGAACAAGCGCATCAATTCAAATTAGAAATGTGACTGTTGCGGATGGTGGTACTTACAGGTGTATAATTAGAGTATTTTTGCCTCCTACGAATGTTGCATCAGATGCAGGATCGATTATTCTGACGATAAACAGTAAGTTTCATTGCGATACGTCTACTTTAACAACACGTAAACATTGAGTAAACTGTAATTGCTATTTACTGGTTAGTGATTTTTTACGGGTTTTAGGTGTTCATCTAAAATGTAAATGTATTTTATGCATTTTTGTATTTTTGTATCGCAGTTTAAAATATTTTTTGCTTAGCAATAAATATCACGTGTCTGTTACATGCCTCTTAAAATTTGCGAAAAATTGTGATTATAAAGCGTTTACTTATTCCTCCATCTCTTCCTTCATTAACATTATCTTCACGTTTCGCTTCATTTGTACCTCTAATGCTGCTGCATGTATGTGCGTAAAGTAACGCGTTTTTTGTTATAAGTATATTATATAATGCCATGCTAACTGTATAAATATAAATTATATAAATTAGTTATAAAATTTTTTGGACAGATGCATAATATTATATTATATCATACCAACTGTTTCAGAGCTTATTACAGTGTAGAATTTAATAGATGCCATACTTTAATTTGATCTAAACATACAAAGCGCGGTTTAGAACACCTGTAGTATATGATATGTGATTTTTACAGTTCTGCCATCTAATCTGGTCATCAGTGGCGTACCTACATCAGCTGTCCTTGGTAGAGCAGGATTAACAAATTTGATTTGTACTGCAAACCTTGGTAAACCAAAAGGTAGTCTAACATGGCACAGGAAACGTACATCCGATGACACTTTCATTAATATAGGGACTGGTAATGTAACAACGGAAACTCCAAGTAGAGACAATGTGACAATAGACCTCGAGAGTCAGCTATCAGTCCCACTGGATATAGAAGACAATGGAGTTGTATTCAGATGCTCAGCGACAAATAGTGCTAATCTGGGTAATCCATTGTCTGCTGATACCAGTGCAATTATTGTTAATGGTAATTTTTTTTTTAAATCTTTGACTGTAGTTTCACTTTCTTTGATATCTTTCTTTCAGTACATACAGTGCATTCTATTTTTGTTAAAATAATTTCCATAAAATTCATATTCTCAAATGACAGGTTTATTCTCAATTGAAAAAATCCACTAAAAAGCGTTTACTTATTCCTCCATCTCTCAATGTATGTGCGTAAAGTCACGCGTTTTTCGATATTATCATACTGCTTATAACATTGTTGAATTTAATAGGTACATACTTTTGATCTATACATTCAAACTGCGGTTCAGAAAAACTATAGCATAAAACATACATGTATGATTTTTACAGTTCTCCCATCTATTCCGGTCATCAGTGAAGTGCCAATATCAGCTGTCCTTGGTGGAGCAGGATTAACAAATTTGATTTGTACTGCAAACCTTGGTAAACCAAAAGGTAGTCTAACATGGCACAGGAAACGTACATCCGATGACACTTTCATTAATATAGGGACTGGTAATGTAACAACGGAAACTCCAAGTAGAGACAATGTGACAATAGACCTCGAGAGTCAGCTATCAGTCCCACTGGATATAGAAGACAATGGAGTTGTATTCAGATGCTCAGCGACAAATAGTGCTAATCTGGGTAATCCATTGTCTGCTGATACCAGTGCAATTATTGTTAATGGTAAGAATTTTTTTAATCTGTGACTGTAGTTTCATTTCCTTTGATAAGTTGTTCTCCGTACATATACTAGTAGTGCATTCAATATTTGTTAAAATAATTTAGAATGTTTCTTCTTGAATGTGAATGCTTGAATTTCTTTTAATATTTGTCTTCTAAGTATCATATTTTTGGCTACTCTTTAATGTATCATTTGTCACTGATTACTAAGTAATTTAAAATACTTCGCTTTAAAAAAGTATCCTAAATCAAGACATTTCTCACAACCAGTTTCACTTCAAATATGAAGTTACAACACAATTTTACTTCGCATGTCAGTACAGTTGCTAGTTCTTCACTAATAGAGTGTATGTGTATGTGTGTGTGTGTATGCGCGCGGTTTTGTACAAAATACGTTTTTTATGCTTATTATGCAGCCCCAATATCAGTAACAAAAGAAAACACAATTATCATGGCTGTATGTGAAAATGTCTCAAGCAACAGTAGATGCGGCACTCCCGACAGACTGACCCCTCGTACAGATATCTATTCTAAGCTTTTATTTCCTAGAATTAAATCCATTCAATAAATTCACTTAGGTTGGTAAAGTCAAGATGAGAATGTAATCTTTCACCAAGACAACGTTTATAACCTTCTGACCATTCCACTGTCAGTAGACTTCTTCGGACACAGAATTAGAATCTTTAATGATATTTTGAAACTTGTCTTCAAGACTTACTACATGTATATCTTTAGTATATTATAAAGGGTTTCAGTAATTTTAATAGTTGCAGGCATTAAGCTGTGGTCACACGGGCACCTTAACTGGGGTAAATCTACTCTGGAACAACTTACCCTAGCGTAAATGACCGTGTGACCGCTTATTTAATCCGGAACAACTTAACACCGAGGGGTAAAGTTACCCCCACTTTGAAAGTGGAGTAAAATGATCCCGATCATCTTGTTCTGGGTTAAGTGACCGTGTGACCGCAAATCGGTGTTAAGGCGGAAGTGTCAAAACGGAAGTTTGTAGATACAGGGGTTTTGACTTATTTTTTTGTTTCCCAAAATGGGCTTATTAGATCCTATGACCAAAGTCAAACAATTGAACCACATGATTTTAAAGTTTAGAGCATTAACATGGTACTAAATGTATACTTTCCTATATCTATCTCTTCATTTTAATTACTCAAACACAGATTGAAATGTATATACCTCTCTTTGTACCTAGAGTCCAGTAACTTCCGTTCAATCAAAAATGAAAATTAACTATATCTAATACTTCATCGTTTGCCATTATTCAAATTTGGAAATTTACTGGTGTTTTTTATAAATGTTCTATTTTCAACCAATATAAGTGTGTACACAAACTATTCTTCCAAATGAAATTCTCAGACATAATAAGGTAAACTCCCAGTTTAAAGGTTCCACTGATAAGTGTTTCAATCAACTCCTTATGGAAACGGTGCTACACACAGTGTCTTAATCATTTTTTTATAGCACTTTGTCATATTCATTACGATAATCTTTGTGTCTTATTTTAGCAACGACAGAACCAGAATCAATTGGTAAGTCTGCTTGATTTTGATATAAACTTAAAATATAATGTTTTAAAAACAGAAATGCTGGCAAGTTCTCTGCCAGCACGAAAATTAACAACTGTGCTGTTCATATGTCTAATATAATATGTCAGTGTTCTTGGGAGGGAACAAGATATAAAGAATTCCTACCGGTGACTAGGCGAGAACTTAATTATGGAAAATTTTGAATCAACATTTAAGATTTGCTATAAGCTAAATGAAACTAAAGCTGTGCCTTCTACGGGATTTTCACGTATAGTACACATTGCGACACATAAGTATTATTGTAAATATTGTCGTTTTGGTAATAGTTATATATGGCTCTGTTACTCCCATTTAAGCCAGATGCCGTGATCTCAGAATTTATTTTATTGAGCTATACCTGTGTCTATCTATTTGTTTTAATTTTACAGATATTGCAACTGGGGTTATTGCGGGGAGTGTTGTATCCGTTATTTGTGTTCTTATTCTTGCGAGTGGTATAATTGTTTGGTGCGTCCGAAAAACCAAGGTACAGGCACATGTTCGTTTTTGAACCGCGGAATATTTCGTTTCCTTCTAGGACTATACTTAAGTTCGAGTACTAGGTTCCTTTTGCACATAAAGGCCTAGTACAAAGTTTAGATGACGCTACCTACTCAATACGTCGCTTAATTCTGCTGTATGTCATTACCTAGAATTCAATTATATTTTTAATTACATTAAAGAATAAAGAAATAAAAAAGAATCAAAATATCCCTAGGAGTAATTTTAACTCAATATGTGCGTTTGTAAGCTATTTTTCGATGACATGGAATTTACTAAAATTAATTCAAATTGTTTTAAATCTTGTAATCGCGGAAAGTCTGATTCTTGGTAGTGTATTCTGAAGCCATTGTCATGGTATCGAAAAAGTTGGCACTTTTCGCGTTTTGTTTTTACGCGTTGTAAATGCTTACTGACACTCGTGCGCTCAACAAAATATTGCGCGTTAATCAGTATATCTATGATCTGCCCTATGTGTTTTATACCTATCATAACTTTAGCGATAAATACTGTTTTAAGCTTCAAACGTCAACGATACTGCCAAGTTTTTCGATACCCTGCTATACATCCCATTGGTACTTTTATTTTTAGGCCCAGAACGAGTATGAACACAGACAACCTGTAAACGATGAACCGTTGCAAGCTTACGCAAAAATTGAGAACCCAAATAATGAGAAACCAACCTTAAACTTGGTCAGTTCAATGTCACATATTCAGAAATATTATTAAAGCTAATAAATATATAATCACATTAATTAAATTTATTTCTTATGTACAGTATTTCTAAATTATAATAAATCTACATTTTCCAATGACGTGTCAGTTGGATTCAGGAAATGGCAATATTTGTTCATGAATTATTATAAAATATGTTAGATATTTACTGCATGCAGAATTTAGTTGAATCAAGATTTGATCTTAAACGATACTAATTTTAGAATTTACCGTTAAAGTCTCAGATAGGAACAGCGCCTGAATATATGAACGTGTCATCACAGGTAGAAAACGTAGAATACGAAGTCTGTACATCACAGCAAACAAGAGAAGAAAATGAGACAGTGAGTGCCATCGATCTTTTTTTCATGTTATTCATTAAAATATCGCAGTTGATGAAAATAATGCCCAGGACCATCTTATACACTTACCTTATGACGTCACCATGAATGATTAATTCCTTCTGAAAATATGTCTGTGGTTGCGCATGGCCATTAAACGAGTTACAACAAACTGTTTAAACTATGTTTACCAGGACACTCGATCTCTGATTACTCTGATACTTCCACAACCCGGAAAACCCTACTTTTGTCACCTCTTGCCTTATATGATCATATAAATTCATACAGTCACATGAATGCGTGACATGTATCAGCATAACTAGGCAGGTTACAGAAATATGTCACCAATGAATGTCACGTAGGTAATATACAAATACTGAAATGTCAAATTTAAGGCTATTTATTGACTAGGCTTACGAATCTATACATGATGGTGCCTTGTTGGAAGTGAACAGGGAAAATGTGGAGGTGGACTGTGATGTAATAAAGGACGGACTTTATTGGAAAATGCTAAAAGCCACCCTCATCGTCCATGAAACAAGAGCACGTCAAACGGTCTTTGTAAAAACGGTAAAAGGTACATAACTACACTAAAGCTGTAACAGTTATTTCGAAATGAAAGCCAAGATAGATTGAAGAACACAAGTTCTGTTTTATCTTAATTATTTGGTTTCGCTAAATATTGTTTTTGTGATAAAACTGAAATATGTGGTCTTAAATATAAATACGTAATCGTAACAATAGTAGTACAAGTCTCCATTTTAGACGCCAAGGCATCTACTCATAAGTCAGCTTTGTTAGAAGAATTACAAGTCTTGAAATCTCTGCAACGACATCCGCATGTCTTATCTCTCATTGGTAGTTGTGTCAATACAGGTACATGTATTTTATATTTCAATGTATGAGTCATACTCAAGTAATACACATTTTGTCATGCTTATACATACTATCGTGGAAGAATCAAGCTAAACTTTTGAGTACAAATACTGTTTGTAAATTAGTGTCCATGCAAATATTTAATATGATGTAAATTACATGTGTAACAAAAAGAAACGTGAAGCAATTTTTTAATCACCGAAACGTGTCCTTTATGCAGAACCAGTATTCCTATTACTGGAGTACATGCCAAATGGTGACCTACAAACCTACCTGAGGCAATCAAGGTCGGACAATGTGTACGGTAACATGCATAGTGGAAGTTGTTCACTGACATCGATAGAATTGCTTAACTTTGCGTATCAGATTGCATCGGGAATGGCATACTTATCGTCTGAACAGGTAAATATATTTAGTGCTTTAATACATAAGATGCATGTTTTTAAAGTTACAGTTTGGAAAATGTGCATATAATGTTTATCAATGTACAAAATTTCTTTCTGGACAATTGGAAAGCATTTTCAACACTTTAGGCATGCACTTCTTTCAGGTTTTCCATGGAGACTTGGCATCAAGAAACGTTTGGTTAGATGAACACCGATCCTGTAAAATAAGTGGATTTGGGCCAAAATTCAACAAGCTACGGAAGTATAAAGACTCAGCCAGAAACTCAGACGTAAGTATTACTAGAGTAGCTCTTGGTTTTGTTAGATAATATAATAAATAACTAAAGAAAAAGAAACTAGGAAACGCACTTGTGACTGTACTGGTTGAAATATCTAATTATATTTTCAGGAGCGACCAATACGTTGGATGGCACCTGAAGCCATTTCCAAAAACGTGTTATCAAAAAAGACTGATGTGTGGTCCTTTGGCGTTATTCTATGGGAAATTATGTCCCTGGGTAAGCTTAGTTCATAAATACTGCTTCATTATTTTTCATTGTAGCTCTTTAGAAGGCATTTTTTGGAAAATATTCATTGTTTTCACTTTTGTATTCTAAGATATATCTTAGAAAAGCATCGCAATATAATTTTTTCTTGGTTGTCTGACCAAAATATAAGATATATTTTCTATTTTGATTTTTTTTGTTTGTTTTGTATCTAATGCTATTAGAGCAGTACTTACTTAAACAGAAAAAATACTTTGAAATCCCAAGCTAGTGTTTAAACTAACCTATAAAAAATAAGGAAGTGATAAAATAGGATAATTTTTGTCGAACATGATGAGTTTCGGTTTCATGAAAATTGTGTGAGATATTCTGTTTATTTTGTGTCACATAGCAGTAAAAATCCTTCCATTCATTTCAGGGTCAGTCCCTTACCAAGGCATGTCAGAAAATCAAGTAATTGACCATGTTGGGAAAGGAGAAAAACTAAGTAAGCCAGATCGTTGCAACCAAAATGTGTAAGTTTTTTCTCCAAATATTTGATTTATTTTTAACCAAAAAAAGCATTTAGTGCACATGTTATTTAATGTAGCTATGGGCGCAATTTTTGATCTAGAAGTTGTATGCAAATCGTGAACTCCATCTATAATGTCAGTGATATCAAAATTTAACAGAAGTAATTTTAATTGTGTTCCTCAGATAGCCGCCTCTTTTGCACTTTATATTGAATAAGGAGAAAGGCAAAAAGGAAGTAACTTTTTCTTTATTTCAGTCATGACCTAATGGTATCTTGTTGGGGCAACAAAGCGCAATTAAGACCAAGCTTTAATGCCATAGTTGACGTTTTGCACGAAATTCGCACTGAGAAAGAGTTGAATTAAGTCATTGTATTTGTTTCTATGCTATGCTTCCACTAACAGTTAAATGAAGAGACATGCTACTTATCAATATGATATACACTGGATAGACCAATTTCGTATAGCTTGAAGGGAAAAATCACTAATAGAACATTTTTCTAAGTGCTTAAATATTAATTAGCTGCACAGAACATGATTAGTTTGGGTTAAGAAATTGAGTTTGCGCATTTTATATTGTGACGACGTTGTGTCTATTTGGTTTGGATTAAGATAAAAAGTTAACAAGGATTAAATTAAATAAATTTGCACGTAATGCGTTATATTATATGTAATACAAAGTATAATAATATATGCTGATGACGCTGATGATGTCATGTCCGGGGCGGGGCATTCATGTAAAATTCGAAACCATGCTCGTTAATCCCGTCGTTAATGGCCTCAAAAAGACACTAATAAGCAAGTGATTGATGAGGAGATACGGAAATGGACTCTAAGTGCGAGCTATACCGAAGTATGGACCCTATTCCAGATATACCAAACAGTGGAAATTTGACCCTAAGCAAGACTCATCGTGAAAAACGGGCTCTAAGCAACACCAGAGTTAAAATTCATGCCTGTCACGATGTTGTGGTGTCTATTATTATTTGGTTTAGATTAGAAGAAGTCAGCTAAGAAATTACAATAATTATATTTTACAGACAACCCCCCTTATATTTGAATATATTACGATTTTGAAATTTAGAACAAGGAAATATATTATGTAGATTGTTTATGATGTCAGAAGTCCTTTATATATTAAATGTCTGTAACTATCTTATAAATCAGAACATTGCTTAGTCTTTTTGATATTGTTCCTCTTGATATTGGTCTTCTAGTTTCCTCCATCAGTATGGTTTAAAAGTGTTAATTCTTCTAATTATTTTCCTTTGCTTTTATAGCGGCTAGTAACGATTAGCTTTCAAACATATCGAAAGCCATTAGGGTCAAAACGTCTTCTTATAGACACGTTCTAAATATTTAATACACGTTCTAATTATATTTAGCACACGTTCTAAATATATTTAGAACACGTTCTAATTATTTAGAACACGTTCTTATTATTTAGAACACGTTCTAAATATTTAGTACACGTTCTAAATATAATTAATACACGTTCTAAATATATTTAGTACACGTTCTAAATGTATTTAGAACGTGTACTAAATCAACCAATGAAAGGGCGAGAATAGGGCACGTGACAAATTTGGCGAATCAGATTCCTTGACACAAAAGTAGCTGGAATTATAAACACATGTCGTCGCGACACACCCAGACCATCGCAGATATTTGAAAAGTTGATGATTTAGCTAGTTTTAAGGTAAGTTTTAAGCTATTTTTATCAAGCTATACAAGTTTTTACGTTATTTTGCAATCTCTTTTTCGGTTTGTTGCTTGTACAACGCCGCTAGTTTCTGCGGCCCCTTTTGTTTTAAAAACTAAGCCCCCGCTATTATTAATACCCCGCACCAATTGTACTCCGCATTTTTGCCTCATATTACTTCATTTTTTCGACGTTTCGAATATGAAAGAGTACTGCTCTGGATGTCAC
>JAOXYB010059279.1:0-25194 GCA_028565635.1 Phoronis ovalis
AGCATGAAACATGTAAAAAAATATGTTGGTTTGCTATATAAAGCCATAAAAAATTATCCTCGTTGAGTGCTTCTGTTAGATGAATTAACAGAATTTTATGTGCATTTGCACAACCACGCAGTGCCATGTTGAATTCCGTAGCTACACTGAAGCATTATCGTTACTGAAATTTCAATAAAATATATTAATGTCTATGTCATTTTACGATTATAATATAGACAAATGTACATAGCTAAAACTTTTATTGACATTCTGTTCATTTACTATTATTATAATTATTTAGTATAACAACTTTATTGCATTTCATGTTTAAATTGTTGGATATTCAGCAAAAGATTGTATACTCATTATAATATGATAGGTACACTTATATAAGTTTTTTCTTAATACATAAAATGCTAAATATGCTTTCTTCACATGCAGGTTGAATAAATTTTGTCTTTCAATTAGTGTGTCCTTACTTTATTACTGTTACTTGTGAAAAAAAGACATGTATACAAAAATAAATTAGAATAGAAGACACTTTACACATAACACAAAATATAGCATGCAAACCAGTGCAATGCAATGCAATACAACGCGACACAACGCCACGCCACGCAATACAATACAATGCAATACAATATAATACAATCTAGTACAATACAGTACAATGCAATATAATGCAATCTAATACAATATAATGTATATACAGTATAACTGCAAAAGAATAAATAAAGCTTCTACGTAAATAATAACATTTCAATAATAAGTTATTTTGCGGTATTTTAAATCTCTGCTACTTTTTAGTACTTCGATCACGCTTATAAACTTCCAAGTACATCGCCTAGTTGTTCTTCACCATTGCTTCAACAATCGCTGTCAATTTATTTTTGGAAACCTGGAAATTGACATAAAGATATAAACTACTTTGCACACATACTCGAAAACATATTGTTTGTCATGATACAAGTTCCCGGGACAAGTATGCGTGTTGTCATCAATTTAATGAATATACATTCTTATGGCCAGAAATGGAGATTTAATTTTTATGTAACTAATTCACATGTAGCAAGATGACCAATTTTTTTGAAATTAATTAGTGGTTCATTTCAAGTAGTCCTAAGTAAACTTGCACTTTCGGACGATCGGTTGCTCTTTTGGGCTATTTCTTCCATACATCTTTTTTGTCAGATTTTGTATTTCAATCATTATTCTGATTAAAAAAAGCGATTTCGTTCATTGTGTTTTTTGATAATCAAATGGAACAGTAGCATGTTTTCAATGTTTTTGGTTGTTATGACGACGTTATAGAAACGCATGTTTTTGCAACTATGTATTTTTGAAAGGAATTAAATCCATTGGTAAACATAGTTTGCCTACACTGACCTTTAAGCGTAACATTAATCATTTATAACGGAAATGGACTTTGATGTTTTTTAACTTCAAAAAAGATTAAAATTATCAAACGTTGCGATTGTTGAAAATGTTTTCCGTTTTACTAAATAAATTTCCATTTAAATTGCATTAAGAGTTCTTTTTCCACAAAATCAGACATTTAAACGTCGTCAGAGCGTTTTGACGTGCGCGTAGCTGAATTTAAGAAGCTTTATAAAAACGGTACATTTTTTCTCGTCTACATTGCGAGATTTTTCCCGCAATTTGTAATCAAATGAATTATTAATCCTCCTTAGTACAATGCTTGCTTTAGATGCTCCACAAAACGATTCCAGCAGAAGCCACGGTTTCTTACACTGTTACACCATACCCACCTTAAGTCTAGCGCCGGTTCTTGGGAACTCTTTCATAAAAATATAATGTTCTGGTATCCACTTTTCCCATAGCTATGCGTTAAAAGATAGAAATTAGTAAATAAAAATTGACAGCAAATATATTGAAGAATTCAGAGAAATAAATTAATAGTTTAACAAAATGTATAGTTTGCTTCCTGGTCCCTGTTGTTTGTGATATCATACTGCACAGGCTTCTAATTGAAAAATACTACTTAACATTAAGATAGTTAGATAGGTGCACCTATGAAATTTACCTTCTCCTTACAATACTGTTTTAATTCCTCCTTGGTTAGATTTTTCCCTTCTTTCAGTCTGTAAAATAACACTATGTTATTTTACCTTGTAAAGCAAAAGCAGTGCAGGCTCAATGCAAAAACAAATCCATAATTGTGAGAAGGCAACATTGTATCTGTTACTTAAAAATTGTAACAATACTTATATTTTTATAATGGACATAAACTATATGCATCAAACGGAGAAAAACTCCAAAGATTATATAAAACACACGCATCTCATGAAATAAGAAAAAGAGAATAAATGTCTGTATGTAAAGTCACAGTTACTATAACTCGCTTACATTACGCACAAGCAGAGTTCCTCTCCTATGTAATCTTTTGCAATGCCTATCACGTTTGCATCAGCAATGCGAGGATGCTCTTTAATTATGTCTTCAATGGGACCAGGATAGACGCACACCGAATAACGCTTAAAATGGATAGCATCCATTTTTCTTCCAATAATACGAAGTAATCCCTGTTCGTCCAGTGTACCAACATCTCTACGACACGAAATTCAAGCATATCATAACAGGACCTTTTCAATTGCAATTTCCGCACAAGTTCGGCAGTAGTACAAGATGTAGGAATAGACCACTTTTGCACTCAATGACCTTGCTTTTTGAACTTCTGACCCCAATATGACTTATAGCTTTAGTACTTTTAGAGCTAGAGTAATAATAGTTGGTGCACAAATTTATTAAATAATTATTTTTTAATTGGTTATGTAATAGTTGACAAGGACACCACCAGGGGTCGCTAGGGGAAGGTTAACGTTTTTATGTTTACTCTAGTACTTTTAGAGCTAGGGAAATGAACATTTATGGATACGGTAATTAAATAATTATCTTTTAATTCATTAGGTAATAATGAACAATGTCACACAAGAGGCCGACACCGGTCAGAACAAAACTTATGTTGTTTATAACTCCGATAATTTTAAAGATAGTGCAATGAAAATTGGGGGTGCGTTAATTACATAATTATATGTTGATTGATTACATAGTAGTGAATGGAGTCATCGATAGGGGCAACCACTGGGCAGACTATATTATTTAATATTTTATAATACTATATAATATTTTACTTTTGTTAGGAAAATGGCTTCTCACAGCCTTATAAATTTAGAAAATGTAATTGCAGTGATTTTTTTTTTTGAAGAAATTGGTACCTTTATGAGCAATGGACGCCAATACAGTTTTGTCACTACCAATATATATTAAATATCTTCTGTGTCAGTGTAGTATCAGTTGAATTCAAATTTACTCAAATTATTATGTTGCTTATCCAGATTTGTAATGTCTATGTTTTTGTTATCAAAAATAGGGAGTAGATGCCTTCTTATATCTCACCCCGTGTGGAGCCATCCACTAGAAATTGCATTTGCCGTCTTTTCAGGATCATTCCAGTATCCCCAGAAGACGCCCCAACCTTTAACACAGATTTCTCCAGGCTTCATAACTGGCACAGTTTGTCCTTTATCATCAATGATTTTAACCTGCAAAATCAAATCAAATTTTAAAAAATGAACATTGATCACTACGTGCATGAATGCACTACTTGGAAAAAAATTATAGCCTGCTTTTGTTGAAAGTGCCTCTGTATCCTCATTAGAGCAATACGACTAGCGCCAATTTGGGAATAATATAATAAATACTAACTCTCCTGTTTTTTAAGTTATTGAAAGTCTACATAATGATGCAAACGTACGCTGCCATTATACACCTTTGCGACCATAAGTAAATGGTACATATATATATCATTACCATACGTTTGTAGCATGCGAAAAGAATAACATTTCCAGGTCATATAGAAAGTCACATTTTCAGAAAATTGCGATTTTACGGAAGGACTAAACAGTGTACTCCATCTGAAGGTTGCTGTTATTTAACAGTTATCAGTTCATACATGGCTGGAATCAATTGAAAGCTGTTAGCAACAACATATAGTGTGCTTTTAATTTACTCGTTGGGAGGCATTTAAATGTCGATCGTCAAAGGGAACCTGATTCTTATATATTAGGGAACGTGTAAATTAAATATGAAAAAGACCTATGACCTGTTGTCGGAAACATGCAAATATGAAAAGACTTGGAACCTGTTGTCGTAAAGTCATAATTCCGTATGTACTTATGATTCCGTAACTCTGTAAAGGTACTTATTTTTTACATGAATCGTCTTTTTTCCTGACAACGCATTACGCTTCCATATACCATAATTTACGGAATCATAATTTTATTGTTTCCGACAATGGACCCCTGGAAATCTTCCTTAAACTGAATATTAATGCTGGTTTTGACATGTTAATGTCCAATTACCAACTCATGATTATGTATTTTTATCTAGATGGAATGTTGCTTACTTCAGTGAAAGGTCTTACACTGCCAACAGTGTTCCATCGCTTGTTTTGATCATAACCGGGGGTGGAACATGTAATTATCATCGCCTCGCTCGAGCCGTATTCGTGCTGAAAGATGATTAAAGACTAACAAGTATAATCAGTTCCAATGTATATTATAGCAAAAAATACTTGAATATCATAATATTTCATGTGCTTGCACTGTTCATCTGCAGCTCGCGGTGGTATGTTTAAAACTAATGCTAGTTTTCCAACTATACGCTAAAGGTGACTCATATAAGAAAACATTTTTTACTATATTTAACACTTGTTCCAGTCTGTATAAATCCTGTCTGAATAAATCCATCCGTTAATGTTCCATACCTTCTCAACTAACGTCTGGGCTTAATCGTAGTCATTTTTTGTTATATTCCTTCAATTTAACAAGAGCGAAATATTATATCATTAAACTTTTGTCAACCGAGATAAGCCTTTCTCTCTGTGTAGTCCATCGTCGCCTACAACGTCTATCCTATCATGTTAACACATTCTGAATAGGTATCGCCGGGGAACTTGTTTTTTTATATTATAGTACAGAATGTGTGTGATCCCCCCCTACCCGCGTAGTCCACTGTTATACTTATTATTGTAAGTTGCAATTTGATTGGTGTCAAGACTTTCGTGACACTTTATATGGAAATAAGGAGATTATCGTTCTTTTGCTTTTCGAGAAAATAAATAAAAAATGACTATGGTTAAGCCCAGACGTTAGTTGAGAAGGTAAGGAACACTAACACGTGGATTTTTTCAGACTGATATAAATCCATCTGTTAGTATTCCGTAATTCCTCTTGGTCTTCATTCGTTCATGATCTCTTTTAATCCGATGTACATGTATATTTTTAAAAATAACACTTATTTTGTAAGAAGTGATACGGATGAAGAGTCAACATCAGAATAAGTAACCAAACTGATTTATAAATACGGTTTCTGGTACAGAAAAACATAATAGATCCCTGACTCACAATAACATTGGGAAATATTTTCACAAGCGAATCAAACATGTTTTTGGAACATCTTTGACTACCAAATGGAACTGCTTTCAGAGATGTTAAGTTGTAGTTTGTCAAATTAGGTGAATTTATCATATCATTAAGCTGTGCTGGCCATACGATGCAGTGGGAACATCTGTCAAAAAGAAAGCAGCTTCTTAGTTTTGTCACTTTAAATAGTGATTCTCTTTTTTCGGCCAGGCGTACACGCCAGATACCATTTATGTGTACGTCAGTTTCATATATTACATTCAAATATGTTTTGCAAGTTTCCGTGCATAACGTAGAGTTCAGCTTGGAAATATTATAATGCAGCTATAACAGTGTCATTTATTATATAAGTGGATCTAAGTTCACTTTCAAAAAGACTGGAGACCAGTTTCAGCGTACAGTAATGTGCATGGGATACAATAATTAACCAACTATAAAATGACGACTTTGCAGGATTAATAATACCGTTTCCTTCACCAAACATTACATACTCACATTCGTATAACTGCATCAGAAGATGCAATTGTTTCACTGCAAAAGCTGCATAGTTTACCAAATAATTTAAATTTACTGTTTGGCACACCGAGAATGCCACTATAACAGTAAACATTCACTGGTGTTATAATATTTTTATATATACTTCTCTATTTCCAAGGTCTTAAGCAGAGCATCTGTATTTTCGCGAATATCTGACGGTAAGCTCACGCTCCTAACCCTGTCTTTATACAATGTAACCACGGCGATACTTGTAGCAGCTATCATTTCACAACACCAACTATTTAAGAATGCAACAATGGCAGGATTCTATAAAACATCAGTTACATTTACAAAAGAACATATAGTAGACGCTAATACAAAGGGGGCGATAATAAGCGTGCCAATGACTTTGCAAGAGCAATTAAAATAAATGATAATGATGATCAATAATGGTGATATATATACAGATAACGATGTTGACGACGACAAGGAAGACAAAAACAGAATAGATATTTTAAGCATTATAACAGCAGTAACACTGATTACGGATATGACAATTATGATGACAGTGATTAACATGAAGACGGTCTTGAAGAGGATAGAGGAGCATTGTTGCAAGTTTCAGTTGTACCTGCTTATATAGTGTAATCTCAGTTGCTTAATCTTGAAACGTCGCGATACCTACACTTAATTAGTAAATATTTTTTTACTATTTAAATGAAATAGCAATACTGTTACCTCTTTGGAAACAAAGTCGTCTGAAATGCACCAATTGAACTTTCCAAAATTAACCAAGTTGCGATGATTATAACATACAAATTTTGGTAATCCTGTTGAACCCTGTCAAAATAAAGATATGCTTTGTATGCACTATGTCTCAATAACTTATATCAATTCCCATAATTTCTTAGCGCTAAAGTTGTCTCGACTTTCATATTTGTCACCCTCTAATTAAATTAGAAATAGTGCTTTGTCATTAGTTGGATTTTACGCATCTAAGTTTATATACAAGAACTATTGTTCTTCTTTAACCTCAGCCATTGCGACCGTGGCATTATGAGCAATATATAGGTCATAATTGCAGCTCTCTTGCTTTTCTATATTCCCAAGTGATTCTTTTAGCAAATTGTTCCTTTAAAAACATCTAAATGGATAGGGTACTTCATATTAGTGACTTTTTAAATTTACTGATGTGGGGAAGATGAAGACAGGGTCCTCCTGCGTAACTTGGTCGCGCGCATTTTGTAGCTGTTCATCATCAATGATTGTACCAAGAGTTTCAAGTTCAACAACGGATTTAACCCCTCTGAAAATAAAACAAGATTTAGTATAATTCACTGCTCTTGTCTCTATCCATAATCATCCTTAACGCAATCAATACTAATGTTTGACCACGCATAAAAATAAACAACGTTCTAGCCCAGTCTGAATAAATCCATCCGTTAGTATCTTGTACCTTTTCAACTAACGTCTGAGTTTAACCATAGTCAATTTTTGTTATATTCCTTCAAATTAACAAGATTAAAATAATTACGTCATCAAACTTTTGCAAACCAAGATAGCCTTAATTTCTCTCTGTCTATTCTATCACGTCTATTCTATCTTGATGACTCATTCTGCATGAATAGCTATCACCGGAGAGCTTGTTTTTTGCTTTGCGGACTATAGATAAACTCTGGCAGGACATAATGTGTGTAATCGATCCCCTACCCGCTTAGTCCACTGTTATACCTATTATTGTAAGCTGCAACTTGATTGGTGTCAAGACTTTCGTGGCACTTTATATTGAAATAAAGGGATTATCGTTCTTCTGCTTTTCGTGATAATAAACAAAAATTATCTATGATTAAGCTCAGACGTTAGTTGAGAAGATACGGAACACTAATGGGTAGACTTATTTAGACTGGTGCCAAGCCTTCTCTTAAGGATGCGAAACTGTTTGGAATATAATCGTAATGAAATGTCATTTTAAGATGCTTTTGTGGAGAACGTATATTTTGACTTCAAAGGTATCCCTCATTTATTTACAGAATAAACACTATGTGCATATTTGCAACCAGCACATAATTACACTGGCTTTGATAATAATAAATGCTACACTATAGCTACAGCATAATACCTAGATGTTTCAGTTTCTTCTTCACTAAACATTCCGGACTGGCAAAAGACAAACTCGACAGAAGACACCGATGAGCTGCAGTAACAATACATGCCATATATACATCAGTGACACGAAATCAATAGAAAGCACTTTGATTAGAAACTATGGTATCACATTTAAAGTTTCTTCTTTCTACTTTTGCAAAAATGCAAAACTATTACATACATTTGATGAAATTGTCTAGTTTGAACAAGTTTAGTAATACGTGATTTTCAGAAAAAAAATTGAAGCATAACCCGAAACTCAAAATTGCATTACACACAGAATTTCGATTAAATAAGTAGACTTGTTTGATAAACTGGCAGTCTTCAAAATCTGCCTTATATATCGCAAGCAATATGTCAGAAGTACAAAGAAGTTAATAATCACCTCCTCTAATAATCTCCCCCCTAGGAGCATTTTTGAAATATTCGCCCAGGGCTGGTTGTCACCAGTTCTCCGGGTGACTTCTCCACAGGGATAGTGCTCGTGGATAATGGTTTTGACAAAGAAATCATTTCAACTTTTGTAATTCCCTTCAGCATTTAGTAAAGTGTTTTTAATATTCCTTTTATTTTTACTACGTTTACGATATTATTAATGTTGTTTTTTGGTTTTAACTTTTTTGAATATTTTCTTTTCATTTGTAATACTATAAAATATTGAGATTATTTTACAAAATAACAAATAACCGAAGGCCGGATTCACTATACATCTGACTTGGTCTGTTACACTAAAATATCCTACCTTTCACTAGCACTACCCTCAGTTACACCCAAAACGTCGCATACTTCATGGAAAACGATATGTTCCTTCTGAGGACCGATAACAACACATTTGGGTTTAATCTGGAATGGAAAAGTAAGAAAAAATATGCGATTTTTTTGGAAAATTCTAATCGAGTTTTTAGAATATTCACGCGATATTCCTCATAACTGTTAAAATTATAATTTGAAATCCAAACTTTTCGTATTCTCAATGAGTTATATTTTCACTATGATAAGAACAATGCATGTTATTTTTTTTTCAATTATTTAAAAAAAATATAATCTTAACGAATAATTCAAGACATTACTTCTGAAACCTTGAACAATTTGTAAATAAACACGAACATAGAAGTTGAAGAATATAGATAACATACTTTTTTGGTATGGAGTTCAAAAATATTACCATAAGGATTTATCTGGGGGGCCTAGAAGAGAGTATTAAAATTAATGATAAAAAGTAGTTTTATCAACAGACCAAAGTAGCATTATGACTTTCTTGATCAGTAGAAAATATTACTATCGAGATCTTCTTAACTTATTTGCCAGAACTATATATATTATGTCCATTTTTATTAGACAACAAGCAGGGATAACACAGTAAAGATATACAATTTTGAATGATATTAGATTTGGAAAATTTACTTTTGGCATTTTTGGCACGTCTTGTTAAAAGATAGACCTTTGCAATCTTCAATTGAATCTTGTTGTTTACGAGTGTTATTTTGAGTTTTTATTATCAAGCGCCTAGTATAGGATGATATTGATAAATATTTACCACGCTCACGACAACTCCAATATACTGAGCTGCAAAGAATAAATAGATCCAATCACTGCTAGTCATGCCGCTGAGGCACAACACATCACCTTTAGTCATACCAAGAGAAAGGAGACCTTTAGCGTACAACAAAGCCTGCAAGTTCAAAGAAAACACTTGAGCAATAGTTTACCACAACAAACATTTCATTGTTTTATTAATGCGCTGCATGATCGTTGTTGTTTAAAATCCGGGAAAGCACTGCTAGCATAATGGTATGTATACATGTGTCGCTCTTCAGGTGGGTTTTTGGAGCTTAAGGATATTTCAGGGTGGGTGTTTTTGGGAAGGAGGGGGATATTTCAGGGTGGGGTTTCTGATTGCTTTGAACAATTTTACAATTTTTCGATTGTATTTCAACGTTTTTGGTATTTCAATGCTGATTTTTTGCACTCTAGGATATTTCAGGGTGTTTTTTTTGACAATTCTGGGCATATTTCATGGTCAGGGTTTGGACCCCTGAGCGGCACAAATTTAAGGGCAGTGTCCCCTCGGGTGCTTAAAATGCGAAAAATTAATCTTCGAACATATGCAACCCACTGTATACTTTCAAACGTGCATGACTATCGATAAGATTCGGTTTGAGCAATATACATGTCTTATAAACAGAACAGACAACGTTATAAGTACATTTCTATAGTATTATAGTTTGTATGATTCACGGTCATTATAAAATGTATTGTAACATTATTACTAATAAGAACTAGAACTGGTTATCCGTTGTTTACCAACCTTATCACGAGCTTGCTTGAAAGAGATTCTTTCTGAAGTATCGCTAATAATAAATGCTTTGTGATCAGGACATTTTTGGCAGGCCTCGTCTAAAGTCTGTCCTAAGGTTAGACCCGAAAGAGGATAAGGGCCAATGGAGTGTACATAGCTGATAGTTAACGGCTCTGCTTGAAGAAATATGTCCCTGCAATAACATAAAGGCAAAATCAATTATTATAACTAAATAAATCTGATTATTGTAAAACTTGGTGTCGTCCCGTGTTCATCGCCCTGTCATTTCTCGACGTCACGGACGTTGTGACATACAGTAGTCTGAGAACATAGGTAAACATAAGTACTAATAGCTATAAAATACCTGTTCGTAATTTAGCAGTAGACACTTATGAAACGTATTATGTATCATGAAGCAATCTGAACAAGTGGAGGTGTTCGATCCAGAAAATAAACATTCAGAAGCATGCATTTTGACTGTCTCACCCATCAAATTTACCAACTGTTGCCATTTAGATAATATCTTGGTTTCGCGCCAGAGATCTAATTCGTAGTTTCTTGAGCTGTGGTCTGTATAGTTGATTTGTTGTTACGAGCTCTTTTCTCAACTGAGGTAATCAGTGATATCATAGGCCAACCAATTCACATAAAAAATTGAACTTTATCAATGACTTTGACAGCGCTTACTTGTCTTATAGATAACACATATAACCTGTGACGGTCTGTCACCTTATAAAGTCTCAAGATACTGGGTGACATGAAGTAAATAGAACACGTTACGCACCTTTTATAAAACTGTCGTATGTCCTCGCAAAAAATTTGGACAACATTTAAAAAAAGTTTTAAATCTTTTTCGTTTAATCTACTTAAAATGTGACCGTACTTCAGTAGTTTGGGATAATAAAGAAATTCTTGTCTTGCTGGTCTCAGTGATGTTTGAATTAATTGAATAGGCCACTACGAAAATGAAAAGCGAACAAAAAATATTTTTAAACCATTTAATAAAAAATCTATTATTGCAACGCATTCTTTTTGTATTTTATAAAAAAGGTACGTCTTAGCCGTTGTTTTAACACCAAACTTGCCCTTTTTGTGTATTTGGCTGCTATATAATAAGAAGTGTTTAATAGAGGCAGTGTTGTCTTAAATTTCTAAGGAGAGGTGTCTTAATTATATCTACAACGCCTACTAGTCGTAAGAAATAAATTATAAATTGAAAACAGCTAGGGTTTTAGAAATAATTAAGTTTTTGAAGAATATAAGTTGTTTTATTGCTGAAATACTTAATAGAAATGAAGAATTATGTTACATAACCCTAAAAGCACTAATATGTTTATTTCGTGTCGTATACATTGAGGTGTGCATGTATTTCAAGCTTTGTTAATGTTTCAGTAATTTTGATCTTTCCTTTTAAGAAAGGAAGAGACTGACAAACCTAATGCTCAAAAATCCGGTCTCTAATCTTTAGAAATGATCATGAGCTCATTAAACGTGGTTTGACTCATATCATGAGACTTGATGCAAAGCCATTTTGTTGGACTGTTTCGTAAAATATAAGTATATATATATAAAAAATAACCATACCTACAGATGCAAACTTGTTTTACATATATGCCTACGAACAGCGTATCAGATGTTGAAATTTTGCTTTGTTCAGCAGTTATGAATTTTTGGAATTTAAAGGTCAGTTCAAAATCAACGACCTTGTGACCTCTCGGAGTCTGAATTTTGAAGTTTTAACTTTTTCAACTTCAGATTTTCGCAAAGTGAAGTTTGTAGGTGGAGGGGAACTTGATTTGTATTTTTTAAATTTTTTTTCCAGACAATAGCAAATCAGATCGCGAAACTTGTTTTCAACCTTTTTGCCCTTCAGATTTATAAACTTAATGTATACTCTTACCAAAAATGTATACTTTTATATGTCTATCTCTTCATAGAGAAAAAGTTATAAGTCAAATACCAAACGGTGTCATTATAACATATCGAGTCCTCAAAAGAAAACTTGTTTACCCGTCTATCCCGTGGTAAGGGGATAATCCGGGATTTTGGATTTGCAACTTTAAATCTAGGATATATAAAACTCTAAGAACGAACAAAAACGCTAAAGTGTTAAGTAGTAGTCCCAACTTATTTTGAATATTTTGTCACAGACTACAAGTTTATTTTTTTTATTTATATCTGCTAAAATGCAACATTACTAACACAGAAAGAGTATATGATAATCTGGTATGCATTTCCAGATGCAGTTTTATACAAGGATTTTCTATGAAATATTGTTACATAAAATAATTTCATTATATTTTTGTTATAATTTTAACTTGTTCTAATAAACGAAATCGTGCATCATTTATAAAATAATGGCACATTTATAAATTCGTCCTTTTTCATATTCGATAATTATTTTTTTTGTTGTGACAGCTGACTTCTTTTTCGTAATTTATGTGCCAAAAATATGATTTAGTAATCAGTAGGTTCTATGGTGTAATGGTTAGCACTCTGGACTCTGAATCCAGCGATCCGAGTTCAAATCTCGGTAGAACCTAATTTTTCATTTTTCTTATGTACTCAGTAAAAGGTGCACCGCGGATCAAACTACATATGTGTATGCAAATAAATATTTATTTATGTCAGGGTACAAAACTGAACAACTATATTTGTAATTTGTGCTAAAAAAACAAAAAACAACGAAAAATATGATCCTTTTTTTTTATTTAGCCGAAAAAGGAAAAAAAGGAAAAATTAGGTTCTACCGAGATTTGAACTCGGATCGCTGGATTCAGAGTCCAAAGTGCTAACCATTACACCATAGAACCTCAGATGCCATTAGCCCTGTATGTTTTGTATTTTGTAGACTAACAGCGGGACTAGCATGGATCAAGTCACTAGACTGTATCTATTATGGTTTATTTTATTCCTCCTTATATTGAATTATGCTAACTAGGATAATCTCAGAGTTAGGAAACTATTCACTTAAGTTGAATTTATTGCAGATATAATGTTACTTTCAGTATTCCAAATATGGCAGTACATCCACTCTGATAAACCAATCAGAAATAAGATATTTGCATATGTAAACACCTTGGGGAACTCCCTCTGTCTGGAATTTGTGGAAATACAATGTGTAAGTTTCTATTTTGAGATCCCTGGAAATCCAAACAGCACACTCATGTGATTTGTGACTCAGTTGAGTCAGTTCCGATTTCAGATTCGCTAGCGTTCCAGTAGAGACAGCAGCATTTTAGGTAAAGGTAAGAGAATTTTAATGCTAAAATTGAGAAATCGTTAAATAAGTAAACTAAACCTGTCAAAGCACAGTGATATATTTGCTCAAGCGGTGACGGACTGACCCAATTTCATCTTTTTACAGTGACCTCTGATAAACAACCTGTTAATATGTTTGTTTACCCGTTACATTTGGTCTTGAATAAAAGTTTCTGACAGTAGACAAATACCCTAGTTTTGAAGCACCTTTAAGTATTATCACAAGTAATTCAAGTTTGAAGTCAGAATAAATTCGATGAACTATTTTTAACCCCTTAATAATATGGCATTTAATTTTGAACAATTGGTTAAATGGGTCAACAATCTATAACATCCGTAAACGAGCAGGAATGACCGACTCGTTAGTTGATTAATTAACTATCGTTAAAACTTTGTTAATGGATTCAAAGCAGGAAACATAACAGTTTGTAAAGTTTCAGTTCCTCCCGATGGTTTCGTCACGCCCCCTTTTAATTTCGAACAAGACCGGGGGCCGGGTTTCATATCGGACTTTCAATTCTTGTGCCACCTGTTTCGAAAGGATCCGGGTTTAAATACTAGGTATGCAATCTTAAATAAGTTTCTGTGAGCATTTGTTTATGTAAAATATTTTTACATATGCATGTTTTTTGTATTATAGTCATGATCCCGGCCGGGAATATTAAAAGTTAGATGGATCTTCTAAATCTCTGCAAAATCCCTTCGGGCCAGACTGTTTACTACTATGTTAATTGTTTATGTCAGTGATTGAACAATGCAGAAGAATGATCATTGATCATGTTTAATGTTTTTATAACAATAAAATACCATGAACAAATATGTGACACGATTAACTATACACAACAGCAGCTAGGGTAAAAGAAAAAGATTTCCCACATGGCTTTCGCCATATAGTTTACTATATTTATAATTATGTATCTCAACTGATTATGATTGCCATATTTTTCAATTTTTAGTGTTAATTATTGTAAACTGTTGAGTTATATTTAATGTAATGTACAGAGATTGAGAGACTAAGGGCATTTGTAAGCGTTGATGTTACATTTGGTTGTTTATAAAAGTTTTTTACAACAATGTAGTGACTGTCATCAAACTCTTTGAGAAATGGTATCACTGATATAACAGCATCTTTTTTTATAGATTCACCTGAACTGAAACTTTTATCATTTATAAATGTATTATAGGAAGAATTTCACATAGTGTATCCTCAAATTAATCGTGATATACAGATATGTCATATAATTATGTGATAATATTTTCGGATTCTGATTTAATGTCATGATTGGTTCTCACATGGCATGTACCTTGTGTGCTGTCTGAATATAAGAAAATGCATATTCTGTTTGGTTGTGCACATTGTAAATCATGTCGGCCATATTAACGCAATATAATGCACAGACTAAGGAGTCGAATACTGAGTGCAATATGGAGAATCAGTCGAAATGTTCTGTTATGTCAAGTTATAATGAATTCTTCAGTTTGATTATATACATTTGATTATCTCATCAGCAAAGGAACAATGGATTCACCCTTTGGCAAATCTTAGCCTGTCTCTGGCTTGTCAGCACCAACTAAAAGTATAGAATTTATACTCATATTATACTATCAGGGCAGACATGAAATCACACTGTGGACTGTGATTTATAAAAGATAGTGTAGCTATCACTTCATTGTTTTATTGTATCACGGAGATAACATTATTATTATTCCAGGTATTATATATAAGTGTTAAACACAAGGTCATCATGTACACTGTTGCTTGGGAGGCGGGGAAATGATTTATCACACTTTTAGTTTAATTTAAAGTTGGTTTATATCATATATGTATAACCATAAAATAGCATCCATATTCACATTATTTTTAACTCTGCAGTGTATATTTGGATTGAGGCACTTTCATAGCTGTGATTGTTGATAGCAAGCTGCAAGCAGGAGTTAAAATAAGGGACACAGGAAATATTTATTAAATATAACCAAAGTATGTATTAAGTATAAGATGTCCATTGGAAGTATTATAAAAACTGCCAAACACAAACAATTAAGTTATAAAAAGATTTGAAAATCTTAAGAAATGTGAATCAATCTCTATCACACACACATATAGCTTTTGTACTGACTTTGGTTTTGTTGTATGTCCGAACAGAAAGGGAGACACAGTTGGTACAAATGTAATCTATTTGAATGCATGTTGGATGCTTAATAGTCAAGTCATGTCTCCTGTGTACCAATATACCACATTATCGCAGTGCAGTTTCACTGCAGTTTGTCCGTACATATTTGTGATTTCTATTTCCACCTTAATTGTGGCCTGCGGCTGGCTTTCGATCTTTTCAATTAATTTTATCAGTGCAGTTTCTCCTTAAAAGTTTCTAACACTGGTTTATTTACTTGTGAGTCTGGGTGTCAGTCCCTCTATTCCATGATACACTTCTAAAAATAAGATACAAAGCAATATGCCTAAACGAATACAAAACATCTTTGTAATGCTTCATTTCTTTAGAGATAGAATTAAACTATATATTTATTGCTGCATGAAAAGCTTATGCCTGATTGTCTTGTATCGAAAAAAAGGCGGGCCTTGGGTGATACAGATTTCCTGTGGTAGGATAAAAAGATGTTAATCATAATTGAAAAGGGGCAATACATTAATAAAGCATCATGGGCTCGAGAGATGCATATATAGTTGTTGTGTGCAATTAAAAAAAAATTTTAGTTGACAAAACTTAATCTCTGTAAAGTTAGGCCCATGAAAAATGCATTCTAATTGAACCTTCCTTCAAATTATTTTCTTATGTAAAAGTTCTGATCAGTTTTCACTGCCTTGCATGAATCTGTTAATATTCATAAAAGTTATTTTTATGATTTATGTGTTTACTAATGCATAATAAAAGGTAGAAATTTAAGTAATAAAACTATTCATTTTTATAAATATTTGAGGATCCTTGCCAAGTAAATATTAAATGTGACTTTTTATGGGAGTGTTATAGTTTTCCAGGAATCAGTTACAATAGATATGTTTTTTCTGTCAACCTACTGTAAACATTGAAATGATGGTATTCATCTGACTTTCTGTGTTCATATTTCATATTCCGAACTTGCATGCAAGGACATGAAAATGTTGAAAAATCAAACATTCGAGGTATATTATTATATCATACCTGTCTAGACTCCCATTTTGATCAGGAGTGCCCTAATTTGATAAATTTATTTGTTTATCCATTTCACACTTGTTGCTAAATATGCAATTACACATGTTTTAACATGTGAACTTGCAACTTTGGCTACTGTCCCAACACCAGAATCTCCATGACAATTACATAACACTGGCAAAATATGTGTTTGATTAAATTTGTAAAAACTAATTTGTGCTGCTGTGTAAACAGAAAAAACATGAGTGTTATTCAAAATCATGTTAGTCTAAGTTTAGAACTTTATTAGCCTATTATTATTTTTATTCCTTATTTGTTGCATCTAGGTTACATAAATATATACTGCCATCTTGTATACTTTTCAGAACATATCTGATACCACAATGTATATATAAAAGCAAATTTTAAGACTGGTAATAAACTTGTAAGAAATGTCTGCATTACATGGAGACCACCATGTCAATCACATATCTACTATTTTTGTACCAAATTGCAAATGGTATATTTTTTATAGATATAGTAATTATTTGCAATTCTTGGAAGAGTGCAGACAGCAAATCTGACAAACTCGAGGTAAACAAGTAGCATGTTTTTAATTGTGAATTACAAAATGATATTAAACACAGTTGAAAAGTTTTTTCATCTTGATCTAGCGGATATGTAAGATGAAGAATGTCATATTGATCAACACTGCCCACTCTAGAAATATCGCATAACTGCTACATCCTATATGTATTTTTTCAATTTGCCTTTAAAACATATATGATAGTTTCTACATACTTGCAATTGCATGTATGTTGGGTCTGTATTTATAGTTTATAATAAAAGTTTTCGAAAATAGTTTGTTTTTTTTTTTCAAATACACTGAAGTGTTCTTGTTAAAATGAAATTTCATTTACTAACAGTTTACTTTTTCTTCCTGTACTGATGTAAGTGTGTATGAAACATGACTACGTTGCATTTCTGTATTTTTATCAGTGCGTTTCACTACTCTTATCAGCAGACAATCAAAAGAAGTCATGACATGTTAAGGCTGGGATTGTATTGATAATAGTTCTACTGTATAGTGTGTACATGTTTGTACTGTAACTCATGAAAAATATGCTAGTAATATTTTATTATGTTGTATTTTTTCTTTTAATTTATAATTATTTGTAGTAAAATAATTAGATACATCAGTAAGATATTACAATGTGCAGGGAAAGGTAGCTTTGTGTAAATACAATTTTTTTTAAATTGAATATAATGATTTACTTGCACTGATTTCTGTTCCATATAATTTGCTTTAATTTGTTTGATTTCTGTTAGAAAACAACATAAGATAGCTAAAATGTATTCTTTAATTTAAAAGAAGATTACTGGAATATATCAGGAAAATTATGGTACTTTATCAATGCAAAGTTTATATTTGGTATTTATTGCATCCAGTTTGGTCATGATTCATACATATATCTATACAATATAGAGGTCACATGATCAAACATTATGAACATAGTTCAGGATGGGACCATAGATTAAAAGATTTGCTATCAATTTAAGTTACATATTTATGACAGTGGTGTGGGTGAGGTTGGCAGACTAGGGTATACGTATCTATCATTAATATTTTGCCTTGTGTTGTTTAGTGCTGAGCAGCAAAGGAGCAATTTGTGATGTATGCTTATATGTATTGTGTGTCATATTGTGACAAATTGTTTCGGTTCATTTCATCGTGAGGCTGTTTTGTTATATTTATAGAGCATTATATTGTTGAGATGTTTCTTTATAATATGTAAGGTACACTGTGAAGGATCTGTTTCTGGAAGTTTGAAGGATATTCCAGAAGGAAAATATAATATATTACCATACTGCAAGTGATATTGTTAATTTGGTACTTGTTGCAGGGGTGGGTCCAGGAATTTAAGTTAGGGTAATTGACTTTAGAGAATGTTATATATAGTACGTGTTATTTCATTGCTGTAATTATGCATATATTGAATGACTTTTGTTGTCTCTTAAGGAGTTTTTAAAAATCCGCTGTATTTTGTATATTATGACAACTTTTTGTTTCTTTCCAGAATGTGTTGCTCATTGGATTGTCCCGAGAGCTGGACTCTGGAAAAATGTTTTGGTTTAGAGGCAGCCATAAATTTCTCAATGGAATGGGTAAATATTTTCCTTTTTTAAAGTTTTTACTACTAAGCTTTGAATTAGCGAGCTTAAAGTTCCAAATATGGCATCATAGATTCATACAGTGGAAATTAGTCAACTGCAGAACTTGATATGCTCACAATCAAAATTTTGAGATATATATCATCACAAACCAGTTACCAATGAATGACCTCTGGTGGGTTGGGAGGAACAGAATATTTAAGGTTTTAATTGTGCCAAAAATTGTTTCTTTAACTTTTTGATGGCAACTTTATAGCAAATTGATGCTATAAAGAAATCTTGCTCATGCAGACGGCATACCAAATCACCCGCATATAGCAGGTGATATCTAGCTACTAAAATTTTGCAAATTTTCTTAATACTTATATATACAAATGACCTCACAAAAACACTTATCCCCCCCCCCCCCTATGTTTGGTCCTGACCTTGACATATGTGCTCATGTAAATTATGGTTCATGTGGGTTCCAAATCAGTAACACACTGTGCATAAAGTGAGACTATATATATAGTTAGGCTAAACTTTGGCAGCTAGTTTATGTTTTTGTTTACTACAAAGCATCATAGTTGCTCCAGCATCTGGTTTGCCTAGGTTGTTTGGAGTTCTCAGGTATACCAAATGGCTAGTTAAATAGTAAAAGTATAGGTATTTAAAATACTTTTAGTCACATGCAAGAGACGAGAATGAAAAATCTTAGTGACTCTAAAAGCTTTGTAAGTTTGGTGATATTTGTATCTCATCTATTAAATATTTGTGATTTACCCGATTAACCTGGATGGGAGGTGGCTTAATTACTAGTATGCATCCATAACCGTACATCAAGTTGAAGGTCATATTGGCAGGTTTTAATGCAAGCTTTCTTAAAGGGTTATGGCCCCGGGGGTGGTCAATATAAAAGTGGGTACGCATGTTCCAACAAAATTTCGCGTGAAAGGGTATGTTTCTCGAACTGCCGGCGCGTAATGCGCGTTACGTGAGTAGGGTCTGTTTTTTGGCTAAAATCACGAAAAAGGAGGCGTGACACTTAATTCCTAAGGGGTGTTGTTTGAAAGTTTCCACTTCGTTAAGGTAATCGTCAAAAATTTCACTTCGTTAGGGGTGTAAATACAGTCAAGAAAACTTAATATGTTTACCAGAATGTGTATTCCCCGTCATATGAAAGTTACTTCCTGAATTGATGCTATTTTGAGAATGACTTTTTAAAACACGGCATACAATTGGTCAGGTCAAGGTTCAGGTATCACGTGATCCACTTCCTTAGGGGTGTATTTTTTCAAAAAAGCTCTTCCTTAGGGGTGTATTTTAAAAAAAAATCACTTCCTTAGGGGTGTATTTTTTCAAAAACAAAGCACTTCCTTGGGGGTATATTTAAAAAAAAAATTACTTCCTTAGGGGTGTATTTTTTGCAGAATTTCACTTCCGATTAGGGGCTTTTTTGAAAAGTCATGTTGGAACATGGTTACCCACTTTCATATTGACCACCTCCCCGGGGCTATGGCGTTGCATTTAATCTTTCATTTAATTTTTGTTTCAGTATCAAATTTTAATCAAAAACATGATGAATTGCATAAACTTGTTTCAGAAAATATTTCATTTATCTTTCTTAATTTGCATGATTTTTTGATTTTGTAAAATTCGAAGTCAGTTATGCTGTGACGAGTGTAACAGCACATTTTGTTTCTCTTCACTGAACCATAGCAAATGATTCCCCTAGGATTTCCCAGCTTAGATATGTTATATGCCAAAACTTATCGATGTGAGATATTTTAAAAAGAGGTCAGATATGAAGAAATCACATAACCAAGTATAATATATGTCATACTAGTTCAGGTGACATCAGACATTTTAATGCTCTAGCCTTTTTTGTACAATAACTGGATTTTTCACGGGACATCAGGGTGTTAACAAATATGTCCGTATGATGTATATATAGGTACAGTTGCATCAAATGTTTCCGGTTTTGCTAACACATAGATGTCCTAAGTAATTTTTTTGTCTGTGTTTGCAGGATGACGGTCCACCTGTGATAGTGGTGCCGCAACCAGAGGGATATGATTTTATGAATGATACCGTCCTTCATGGACTGGACTCGGACTATTTCGAAAAAGACAGTAACAGTAGCACAGGTGGCTCCCCCTATAAATGTAGACTTGATCTTAGATTAGAAGTAAATGATCGGCTGCTGTCAAGTGACGAAAGTATCGACGAAAAACTTATTTACAGAATTAAAAAGTTGAAAAAGAGGAGAAGGAGATGTAAGAACTTTTATGCTATCTTTTAATTTGATGTCTTTCTTTTTCTTTCTTGTAAATGAAATATTAAAGATTTATGTGAAACAGGGCCACTGCTCATTGGAAGATTTTCCCTGTGTTACTATTTATATAAATTTCAAAATGGTTAATGCACATTAAAAAATAAACTTATCTTAGGAAAATGTAATGATGTTATAAATTAACTTGTAGAAAGATATTGTGACACCTTTGACTGATAAGCTGCTGACAAAAACCCAATGCCGGCTGGTTATCTTTATCTAGATTTATTATTTTAAAAATTAGTAAATACTGGTAATCAATCTTGTAAAGATAATGGCTGCATGTATGTAGTTTGCACTTTATCAATTTTAGTAAAAGAAAAACAATAACGGTTTTTATCTCCCTGAATAACCTGAAAAATTCAAGAAATCAACTAATTTTGTAGGAAAAGAGCACAACTATCAAATCCCGCCGAAATCCTTTTGGACTATATATTGTACTCATAAACAAATGTTCCTACAATCTATAAGCATAGTCCTAAAAACAGGAGACATGGCAAAAATTACTTACTAGACAGACAATGAATATATTTATATCATAACTTAATCAACAGAGAACAAAAAATAAACTTAGTGTCTCTTAATAGTGTATGAAGCTGACAGGGATGTGCTGGCCCAGGATACCTTTTTTAGCATATTTCAGAGTTTGTTTTGGAATTTTTGGTTTATTTCATGGTACAAATTTCCAAAATTTTTGGTTTAGAGTTAGTCCAAAAATGGTACCTTCAGTGGCACACCCCACCCTAAAATATACCTAAGAGCTTGATGCTATCACCACTTCTTTCACAGTGACCCCTGGTGGAGGTAGGAAGTGATAATACCAGTATGCCAAGTCTTTCTCAATCATATGATCATAAATTGGAAAAACTTGATTGTCAGGAAATTATGCAAAACTATTGAAAAACCAATAAGAAATGTTACCGGAACCCCTCTATAAATATGCATGGAATAAACAGGACTAGAAAGGGGAACTGGCAGTCAATCATGGTTCATGTGATAATTTTTTCTGTAATCACAGTTTAACTGATTTATAGGGGAAAAAAGCCATTTCATAGATCACAGAAGTTAATATTAATCTGTTTGCAAATCGCAATGAAATTTTAAAGTTTCTGAGCACTATTCACAGCCAGATTTTTAGTGGTTTCATGTATCACTGTAGTGTCAAAAAGACTCAATCATGCCTCACATATAACGTACCCCTTTCATACCATCTAACAAACTATTTTTATATCTCATGCTAATACTTCAGTTAGCACTTTTAATTTTTGTGGGTTTATTGTTTGTTGATTAAAACAATAGAATTCTTGAAACTTTTGAAACTGATGTCTTGTGAAAAGTTGTCTAACCTTAGAGATCATCTCAAAAGTTATCACAATGACCACAAACGTATAGTGTTTTGTATAGAGGGCAGGGTGGTTAAAATCTCCCTACGGTTATGGTTTAGTGCAAAATGAAAAAATCACGCCTAGTATGTATATGATATTTAAAATCAGTCCTTTAATGCACTCCCGTTTTGAAATAGTAAATGCTCCCCCGTCGCACCACCCCCTTTGAAGCAGCAAGAATTTTTTTACGGCACTTATTCTGGGTGTATTGGTACAACAGGAGTGGAAATGGTCTTTTTTTTTTGCTTGTCAATTTTTTTCTTGCAGCACGGAGACGTTTCAGCGTCCTTTTTCGATTACTGAACTGATATTTTTCTCTCACAACCCCCCTTTTGAAAAAGTGTTTGAACTGGCCGTAGTCAGTTTTTACATGTGAGTGACGTCCAAATCTCAGTAATCCCCCTACGTTTGACCAGGGGGGTAATTCCTATATGAAACACTATACATTTGTGGTCATTGTGATAAATTTTGAAATGATCCCTTAGTAAAGTTGGCTTCACATTTTAAAAATATTTAACATTGGAAAGATTTAACTATTTATTTGTATTTAGCTCATTGATGGCTTGTAATTTTGCAGGGGAATATTTCAGAAAATTTAATATTCCCAAATATGAAATGTTTTAATGTATCCCTGGGGGATACTGTCATTCAAAGTCACTATGTATGTGTGCCACCCAATAGGCCCCTTTTTCAGCTCCTGCATTTACCACAGGGTATGTTTTTCACATTTCTCAAAGCCTTATATATTTACCACAGGGTATATTTTCAAAAAATATATGTTTACCACAGGGTGTATTTCTTGCATGACAGGTATGAAAAATTAAGATTTGTAAATTTTTCCATATTTATTTACCACAGGGTATATAATTTACATGTGAATTTACACAGGGTATCTATTCAGGAGAGTTGTTTATGACAGGGTATATTTTTCATGTTAGGGTATATTTTTGGTGATCTTTATTTACCACAGGATCAGGGTTTTTTACCCTGGGGGCGCACACCCTTGCCAACTATTCATTCAAGTAACCCCCCCCCCCAGGAATGTATCAGTTATGTAAAGTTTTTAAATGACCAATAGATCGTAGAGTACGCGGCTGTTTTATAGTGGGTACCTGTTATAAAAATCAATTCCTTTGTAATTAACTACTGATATGACATTAATGTTTTTCTTCCCATTATATATTAATAGATGTGTGAAATCTCATAAGGAAAATTTAGGTTGCGCTCAATAGATAGATGCATAAATATTTTATAAATTTGGCGGGCTTTGATATCTCTTATCGACCTGTTTCATTTAATGAATCTCACTTTGAGATGAATGAACAGCTGTAGTAGCTCTTTTTACGCAGGAGTTTAGGTTATTCCTACGACACTAACTTCGGAAATCAGCGGCAAATTGTCCATAATTTGTGCTTTAGGAAGAACATAAACTTTTGTAAAAATCCGAAAGTATATTGAGAGTTTTTAATAGTTGTCAAATTAAAATAGACAACATTAGTGGGTACTATATTTTTATGCAAATCACTTCCTGTTCGGACTATTTTAATAATGCGTAAGAATATTGCCCTTGTTGAGTTGCTAAGATGGCCGCGTGTTCTGAGGATAGCAAGAAAATGAATTTAGATTTACTCATAGAAGCAGGTAAATACCTCTGTATTTTCTAAACTTTATAGTAGATTTTAGGCCATGTGGATGTATAAGATGTTTAGTATAGGTATCATAAAATTATTTAGCAATTTAACAACATTAAATTAGTATTTGTGTCAACAAACGTAAACCAGGAAGTGGACCACGTTGTTTTTTTTGAACATTGCTTCCTGTTCATTTTCCCTACAATTTGGCCACCATTGTTTACATTCCGAATTCAAATACATTTCATATCGCGTTCAGAATAGTTATTGCAATATTCGTTTAAATTTAAATGCGATTTGTGTAAATTTTATCGTGAAATTCAAAGGCAAAAAGATGGTACATTAAACAAAGTTTTTCCAACTGCTGACGCCATGTTGGTATTGAATTTTATCCGTTGTTTGCAATTTCTAAAAAATGAGGACAAAAACTTGTCAAATTTACGGAACATACTAACCATGTGAGTGCACTTAAATATTTTTGAATGTAGAATGGTTTTAAGATTTCAACCTGTCTTGAGCAGAAGATTATTAGTACATAGAAAGCAGCTTTCTCTGAATTGTTTTATGTTCAGAAATTAAGATATTAATTACGAACAGTAAAAGGTAAACGGTATTTGTTGAGGGGGGGGGGGGTGGGGGGGACTCCTGGGAGGTTTTATTTTGAGATAATTTATTACTACTTTGTACTATTGTCAACGTAAAGTTTAAATTTTATGAAGTGAGAACACAGAATTATGTTACCATCGTTAGGTGGTCCTAGGATATATAAAAGAGTTTTATATATCCTAGGGTGGTCACAGGCTAAAATTGTATTAATTCTTAACTGTTTGTAAAGTTTCAAAATATTGTAACGAGAGATGTAGAGATGACGCTAATTGTACCCCCAGCAGTAGGCTGGAGGTACTTTGGATTTACCCTGTAACCGCCGCGTCCGCAGCGTCCGCCGCGCCCGCCGCGTC
>JAOXYB010059280.1:0-10844 GCA_028565635.1 Phoronis ovalis
TGTAATTTTGAGACAATAATTTTCTGGAAATTTATCAGTAAAATATTAGTCCTCAAGGTAGAGAATTATTTCGACTTGGGTAGAATATTATTCTGGCGTGGTCGAACATTATTAAGGGGTCGAAAAAAGATTAATCTTTTTTCGCTTTTTCGAAATTTTTTTTATCTTTTTACGAAGATCAAAAATATTCTGCAACAGACAAATATAAATAATTCTGAGTATTTAAACATTTGGCATGTCAGTAATCATCATGGGTTAACTAATCTGTCAACATTTGCTTTCAAACCTCTGCTATTAATTGGGAAGGTGATTCAGCATACATTAACCACCTGATATTTCCTTTCACATCTCAGCTTTTAAATATTGGGCAAAAAAAACTTATACAGTCATAATTTTTTTAATTCAAATAAAATATAGACCTCCTTCCGATATCATATATGCTCTACAGTCATATATTTTTTCCGTTGAAGAGCCAGAGCAGCCATAGATTCCACAGCCAGGTGGGGTTATGGAATCCTGGAAAAAGTAAATATTAAATAAATATGGTATATAACAGTATGTTGCTCTTAGTAGATTCTGGCCATCTTTGTTTAGTAACAACAAGCTTTCATCTAATGACATACTTAACATTAAGTTAAGAGCACGAAAACGAGTGTTGACAGCTACACATTAATAGTATTATAGCAGCAAAAAAAGGAATCAATATACAGAAGACCTATGGTTCCATTTAAATATCATATTTTGAAAATTAGAAATAAAATGTTTTAGCATTTGAAGTTTTTTACTTTTTATTGCAAAGACAAAGACATGTTACAATTTCACAAGCATTAAATTTTGCAATTACAACTTAAAGTGTAATTTTGGAAGAAAATTTAGTAAACATTACTTTTTAATATTGCTAATAATTACCAAAAATCAAAACATCAAAATGGGTAATATTGGTACACACACACACACACAGACACACACACCACACGCACGCGCTTCAAAATTGAACAAGGAGAAATGTTCATTTTTTATGACAACCATATAATTAGAAGCACATCATTTAACAAGACATTTGCAATGTCAGATGCCCTTCTCATCCCTATGTGATTTGCAGCCCTGGTGGGTGGTCACTTTTCAAAGTCTTACATACGTAAAGCGAAGCATCATATACAATAAATGTTGAAGATTTGGATCATAATTTGACACACTTTTCAATGTTATTCCAAAATGCTACCTAGCCCAATACACCCAAACACCTTTTGTTCTTCGTGAATCCACCTTCACAATAGTCTAGTCAGTGCTGCGTCTTTCTGGAAAGCGGCACAATTTGACATGCCCTCTTGGGAGCAGACATGGCCACTAGTCGGCCATCTTAGAAGCACGTATCTGGGTCAAAATTACAACTAACAATTGAAGCAGTTATTGTCAGACACATCTTCAAATTGCCCAGTCAACGTTTCGTCTTTCCCGCAACTCATGCAAAGTCAGCCATATTGGAAGTAATCAAGATCAAACTTATGACCGACCTGCAATTCGACCTGTATTTACCCTGTACCGAATATCAAGCTGATTGGGTAAAAATCTGTTATTGCTAGAAAGTCCTACAGATGCCGCCGACAAGGATGATGACGACACATAGCCTACGACTATTTGCCCATGCACTATGTGTGATGGGCCTAAACACAGAGCACAATTTTAAAAATCTGATATATATTATTAGAAATCCCTGTTGGAAGTAAAGATGGCAAAGTTTCAGTTTTGTATCTGTAAACTTAAGGCGTTGTCTAGACTTGCATTTTTTTATGTTTCATGTTCATAATATAATTTTTTCATTTAACTAGTACCCACAATTAACCTCAAAGTTTTACTTACTTGCTTAGTCATCTTCATCCCTTATGGGACATAAGGCTCAAAGTATAATTAAGCATAAATAAGATAGCCAAATGACACTATAGCCACCATAATATTGTAACTTTTTTTCTTACCAAGCGGCGATATCTTTCTCTGTAGCCTGGTTGGTTCACACTTCCTATGGTATAAGATGATGGTGAGGTAGGATAACAACCCTGGAATTCACTCCATTCTCCCCAACTACAGGACATGCATGCACCTTGAGCTTGAGTGTGTGCTGGCAGGTAACCAAGCATGCATGCAATACCTGAAAAGATGAAAAAGAACAGCAATGAGTTTAAAAGTGTAAAATGCCTACACTCTTCAGTCTAATCAGGATGCAGTAGCATTCTATATTCACTATTTGATCCAGGAGTTGAAGGGCAAATAACATTTTGTTTTACAGCATCCATAGTTTTTATACTCTATATATCAGTTTTCAAGTTATGCGTAAAAAGCTACTTGAAGACTGTAAAAATATGTCAAGCATTCAGATCAGTGATTGTCCCACTTTTCAAGGTCATTCTAAAATACCATCTAACATATTAGATCTATTCCCACCTGAGACGGCCTTCAAAAATCTACTGAATATTATTAATAGATTTAATTGTTAGAATTTGCAGAATATGACTAAGTGTGTTCAAATCATGCCATATCTATGTATTTCCCTTAGAATTAAAAACTACTGCTAAGCATACAAAACTATAGTGTCAAATCAGTTAAAACTGAAACATAAAAAGTTGTCCATATTATATAGTTAACAAACTGACACAATAGGAACCGAACATTTCGTTGAAAACAAAATTAATAACTAAGACAACTTGCCCAAAAGAGAAATGAGGGTTCAGCCAACTTGCCAATTTTGATTTTTTGCAATTTACCTAACATATAAAATCTAAATTCAGAAGCATAATTAAAAATAAATTTGAATAATAAAAAAGTGGTTTCGCCACTTGGTCATGCATTCCAGAAGTTGTCCTTTGGTAAGATGTCATAGGCCCACCACATTCTGATGCCGCTTGCAGAAACTGCAAAACGGGCTTTATAATTATACATGTCATGTTGGAAGAATTTTGAGTATTTTTGGATAATTTACAATAATTGAACGCAATGGTGGAAAACAAGCTATAAATCTGGACTACCTAGGTCATAGTTTGTCCTGGTTCATGACGTTCTGCACTAGTTCTTGATAATCTGACTTGTGAGCTGTGCGAACAGTCGTGGAATATCTTACATTGCCAATTACAGTGAAAGTGTTCAAACTTGGAAATCTATGTAATTCCTATCGAATGAGTTAAAATATCACTGTCCAGATACTCCCTGATTATCCAACTTCAATTCCCACTATTCCTATGACCATGTGCAACTCCTGCACTGGCACCCAGAGGGGTGGGGTACTTGCCAATAAACTTGGTTGGAGTGTGAGTCCCAGGGCAAAACATGCTTACTGTATGGTAAAAACTGCATTCAGGAGTTTCAAATGATGATGGGAGTAGTGGAAGTTGAAGTTGGATAATCAGAGAATATCTGAACAGTAATGTATGAACTCATTTGGTAGGAATTACATAGATTTCAAAGATTGGACACTTTCACTGTAATTGGTTAATATGTAAGATTCCATGACTGTTCGCACAGCTCACAAGTCAGATTATCACGAACTAGTGCAGAACATCATGAACCAGGACTAGGTCATAGTGGGAGACATACAACACCTCGGGGCTATAGGTATGGACTAGTCCTAATAATACAGGCCCAATATCTGATGTCCTATTCAAAAACTACCATCTTTCGAAATTACTAAAAACATACAGCAATGCTCCAATGGTCTTAGTTGTTATTACCAAGTAAAAAATATTTCTTGTGGCATAACATTTATGGAATTTTAACGAATTTTAACTCAATAAATATGAAGCATCTCCCGAGTGTCTACATTGATTTTCACTGATTTCTATAACCATCTGACTTGTTTATACAATTTTGCATATTTGTAATAACAAACTAAGACCTTCAGAGTATTGGGTTTATTGTTATGGACTGGGATTCCTACGCAGGGGATCCATATCAACAGAAAGACATTGACCAATTAGAGAAGGTATAAAGAGGTGCTGCCAGCTATGTTACCAACAGATATACAAACCGATCAAGTGTAGGAGACATGTTAAACAATCTGAAATGGATCCCCCTAGAACAGCGCAGAAAGTAGGCAAGATTATCGATGTTCTACAAGATTGAGAATGGGTTAGAGCCATTGATAAAGACCAGTACCTAATACCCCCAACACGGCGTACCTGACGTACATGCAAGATCCCTTCACGCAAGACAAATTACAGCTAGGTCACTCGATGCCTTTAAGGCTCAGGTGGCAAACTTTCTCAACTAAACCACACCCAGCTATTTTAACCCGCACTATACATATTCTGCACTATTGTCAAATGCGCACACCACTAGCAGGATCTTCAATTAGGTGAAGGTGTCTAGTTATGGAAGAAGAAGAATAAGTATTGACTTGGGTGGAATCAATAATTTCAAAGGTTCCCAATATCCAATTCATGTTATGGCACGAATAGTAAAATCTGTTTGCCCCTTTATGACATGAGAACCTGGAACTAATACTTAGTTTTCAATATTAATTTCAGATAAAACATATATTATTAACAAAATTTTCTACCTGCATATTCATCTAAAATGTTTATGATCCCAACTATTTTTCAATTAATACATAGTACTACTAAAAATTGTTAAACTTACATAAGAGAATTATTCTTCCTGTCATTTTAGTCACTTTGAGGAGAAACCAATCTCCTAGAAGTGTAAAATCAAAGCCTACAATTTGCAATTCAAACTTTTTACAGAAATAGTTGACAAGAAATAGCCCAACAGTCACAGTACAAAGTTGGGCCTAAATCTGATGGACTGAACAAGTATATGGATATAGGGTGTGTCTCTCTAGAGAAAATAAATACTTGTTTCCCTATTAAGTTATCTTATACATGGTATGGGTTAAAACACAAAACATCATGTTTATCACAAGTATTGTATACCCTCTTTAAATAATTATCCTATTGTATGGGCTCCTACATAAAATCCTAACTTGTAAATGAGTATTAAAAGTTTGTTATAATTGGAAATAATGAGACTGGTTTTATTGTCCCAAGCAACAGGATAACTCAGAGCAGCCCTGCAGGATAAGAAATTAAGGGTGTCTAAAGGTAAAGTGAGAGAAAAGATAGCATAACATGGTTGTAGACCCAAAAAAGCAAGTACAAATAAGAAAATAATTGAAAACCCAATTATTAATACTATTTTTTGTTAGGTATGCTTGAAACAAATTTTTGAAATTTTAGGGTAGCAATCCAAAATTTTAAAATATTTGAATATAGCAATCCATTGTTACGCAAATTTATTTATGGAATTATGGATACAAGCCTAAAATTAATCCAAATTATTTGGTGTAAGCAGTGGGTAGCAATCCAAAAAAATACAGTAAAAAGTATACAATCCAAATCCAAAATTTTCAACTCGGCTGCACACCCCCACCAAAAAATAACCTGAGTACCCCCCAGGCTGCTCAGCACTTCTTTGAACTTGTTCAAGAAGTTTATGATGACTTATATTCCATAAAATTTCAAAGATTAATAAAGAACAGTTTACCATGATATTTTTGAATTTTTTGACAATCAAATTTATATTTAAAACAAACAGTTTCTAATATTTTAGCAATCTTACAGATCCCTACAAATAAAACAAGTATGTAATATTTTCCCATATGGACCCTTATATGAAATACATTATCCATGGTAATGTCTAAATGGGACATCATTATGCAACTAATTTGCCTTAAAGACTTAATCATGCAAGCATCACAGCACAACTTATATTCTGGAAACAGTCATTTTTTGCATTTAAAAGCATTTTAAATTGGTATTCTAAAATCATATGTAATTTTTCCTCATCAGTCTATAAAAAGTAAAGTATTTACAAGCAAATTTTAAATTTTAACAAAAAAGTTCTTTATCAAAATTTGTTTGAGAATACCAGCCATCATACAGATATATAAAATCTTTATCCTAAAACCGGTTTTTAGGTAATGACCATATCATTGAACCAGGGGGAACAAGTTTAAATTGTTCTGATTTGTAATGCAATGTAAATTTTCAGTCTAGTCAGTGCCTTAGCAAAGTTTAAAGTTTATTTTCTTTCAAAAATAGTTCTGTTTTGGATAATTATGTTTAAAACTTTTTAATCTGTTAAAATCAAGTGTTTCAATTTGAAATGCTATAGAAGATTTGGATATTTGGAACTTGGCTCTATAAATTTGCATAATAAGCATTAAATTAGCATTGAATTATAATTGTATTGTAACATTGGGCTGGAAGTATACTTTGACTTTATATATATATATATATATATATATATATATATGCATGTACATCCAAGCATACTTAAATGGCTTAGTGTTGCCATCAACTTTAACATTTATCTGAAATATGAAAAGAATAAACCTGCAGTGTGTGGAGCAGATCGAAGCCTGGGTTTTTTCTTAAGTGTTGGAGCTGACAGGGGTGTATGTGCCGCTGCCTCAGGGGAAGTACCTTTTTCGACAAATATTTGGTATATATTGGGGCAGTTTTTATGCCCCTGTGGTCTGTTTCAGCGGTGATAGTTTCTTCAGAAAGGTATATCTAATGTACAATATATCACAAAACAAATAACACTATCGAGATACGTTTTGAAATTTTTAGTATATTTTGGGGAATAAATTTCCACATTTTTGGTTTAAAAATTTTACCCTCTGTGCCACATCTCTACTGCAAAATTTAACCAAGAAAACCTGATACAAGCAGGAATATCTTATCGTATGGTGTCACTATAATTACTTTCCCAGAAACAAAAATCTTTAATAACCAGCTATGTTCCAATTTCTAATCTTGGGAAAACTGATTAGTTTTGCATTGTGAAAATGAAACTGACATTTACAGCCACATTAAATATTCATTTTAACTTTTTTCACCATTTTTAGACTGTGCAACTTTCAGTGTACAGGGAGGTATTTCTATGAATCACAGGTTCTCGATCACACCTTAAGCTGGCTACTGGTACTGTTTGGGGTAACTTAGTTTCCCGAAATACTTTTGAGGTTAATTTTTTATAATTTATATGTAATACTTTAATTAGTCTTTCATTTAACTGCCTAAAAAATTACTTTGCTTGTCTTCCACTTGATTATGTAATCAGTAAGGTACCCATTTTAAACCAACTTTTTTCATAAAACAAACTTCATTAAAAAACACAAGTCCAACATCCTTTTAATTACAAAGCTGAATTTGGGCCAAAACTTATGTCCCACAAAGTCTAATATCTGTTTCAGGTTCAGTGTTCAGGTTGACATTTTGCTCCATTTATGAATGTTTTTCTGAGACAATGTTTTTAGAGATCTCCATTTGAAGCTAATTTAGGCTCCAGTGTCAGTTTTGTATCAGCATGGGTTGAAGCTAATTTTTTTTTTTAGTTTGTCTTTTACAAAGTGAGCTAGCAGTTGCATTGTTATCTTTTCAGGTCAATCAATGTGTATAAATACTTACCTTAAATCCTTGTCAACAAAGACCACTAATCCAGCCATCAGAACAACCAGATTAATGAATAATCCACCAGATTGGTTATAACATTCACAGGCATGTCCAAGAGTGCTTGACAAGTTTTTCTTAATCGGTGGATCATTCTCAGATAATTTTTTTTCAATACTTAAAATGTATTGGTAATTTACAAGAATGGGATAAATAACTCTACCACTTGATCCATTAGTATCCTAAATTGTTATAATTTTCAATTGTGTATGCATTGTAATGCACTATTAATTTTCTAACAAGTCAAGTTGTTCCTTTTTTATGCACATTTTGTAGATCTGGTCTTTTGTAAGTCATCTTCTGTTATTCTAGTACATTATGCAAGCTCTGTACAAGGAAAACAACAGCAAATTGTAACAATTTTTTTAAATTGTATTATTTTCAGGAATTCAGAAAATTTCTCATCTTTTTTGAAAAATTATATGGATGAACTAATTCTAGCAACTGAATACATGTTATGTTGACATCACTGGATATATTTTGAAGAAATAAATGAATACATTTTGAAAAAGAAACAATTTTGCATATTAACTGAAAACATAACTGTAAATGCCATTCCTAATCCGGAAAGATGTTAATGCTGTAAGTTTAACAACATTCCCAAAGCCTAACAAGAAACAATTAACTAACAATATAGCAATAGAAAACATGGGTAACACATTAATATATACACAGAAAATAATCCATGCCATCTTTTTGCCTTTTGGTTACCAGTTTTCACATGTAAGTTTAAGAATAATAAGTCCGTTTAAACGACCAGGCTAATGTTATACGGTTCATCGATAAAGGCTAGAATCCCGCGGAAAGGCAAAAACACGTAGAGCTGCTCTATCCTTTTTTAAGCGTGCATATTCCAATTGTTTCCTAATAAAAAAAATTAATGAAAATGAATCACAAATTAACACACATTATGGATTGGGAATAATATCTAAAGAATGCTCATAAGTCTTTGCAATAGACTATTGGCATGCAGCTGGTGGCATTCCAAGTGTTCACAGAATGATGTAAATGAACAATCACGCTGCAATTCTCAGTTCTCTACAAGCGTACACCACTTATTCACAAAACATGGGACTTGAAGCTTATTACTAATTAGAATTGCACAGGTAATGTTAATAGTACACCAACAAGAAATACCAAATTCAACTGACAAAAAGTTAATATCAGTAACAACTAACCTCTGTTCTTTGTAAATCACCATCTGAGATAACACAATGCAGAAAATGAGAAGAAGTATAGTGCCGACTACTACTATCACTATGAAAATGATGCTTTCTGTGCTATAACCAAAGGCACAGTTTTTATCTATTATGTTTGGAAGTTTGCCATCCGCCCGCAGACCTAACAAGCTGTTCATGTCTACAATAATAAATTTATTAATTAACTTACTAAAATTAATATGAAATTTTCTTGTTAGAATGATATCATAAACATTCATGGTAAATATTTTAATCCTTTCAAGAAATCCACAAGCCGAACATGCCTGATAAACAGATGCATTTTAAATTTAAATTAAAGTAAATATCAGTGGAATTGACCACAAAATATTCCACTTGCTTCACAACAGTTAACAAAATGTTTTATCTCTTTACTTTTCACTGGCATGGATTGGGACTGATACAACATTACTGACAGAGATATTTAAATGGCCTAAGATTAAAACAGCTCTAGCCAGCTTTCTAACATAAGATGTTTGATTGTCACACATCTGTATAACAGTTACAATATTTTACTGTTTTTAATCTGCCTTTGTTGAGAATAATAGCAGAAGATAGGGAGAAATTGTGATAAATCAGTACACATTAGAAAAAACATCTTAAACAGTGTAATTGTATGATTTGTAGTAAATCATTATACTTATTTCACAGAATCTTCCAAAAAAGCCACTTTGACATTGGCAGTAGAAATCATTAAGTCCATCATAACATACACCTCCATTCTGACAGCTGAAAGTGATAACTCCTCATGTAATAACGGAAATTTACAAATCACAAATAAACTTGAATGGCTTCAGCCCAAGAAGTATCAACAATACTAAACAAAAGGACTTAGATTTTCTCACCAATACTAAATCTAGGTGCGCACCTCTACTGGGTTGTAACCGTGTCCTGTAGATTACTTGCATTGTCATTTTGCAGCATATTTTACTATCGACGTTGTACGTTTCATGCCTGCCACGTATTTGTACGTTAAATGCCTTCTCAGTGGCAGTTCCTAGATTTAACCCAGACACTAATATTCCCCTAACGTTTAACCGAGGTCTATACTAATATTACATGGCCTACTGTCATCTATATGAGGACCGTATCCGCTAGAATTGTGGGGGTCTATTTCTAGTCCCTTTAATTTAGACATTGGGATGTCTAACAACGTGTTCTATAAAAAACAGTAAAAAGTAATCCAATGCAAATAACATATGTTCAACTCTTTTACCCATGACACATTCTTTAAAGAAGTGTGAAAGAGCCACATTTTATTTGGATATGTGTGTATAATCAGACCTGATGTACACTTAATTTCTTACACATGTACTTGTCCTTATTAAGGCACAGCTGAAGTAAAGATGAAACATAACATGCAGACGAGCGTTTTCCAAACACAAAATATAGCAAAACATAGCTCATTTTTATTGTACTTTTTCTGAAAGCTTACATAATTTTAGAGCAGTCATCCTTATTGTCGACACAGTCTTTCCCTCCAGTACCAGTCTGGCAGATACAGATGTACGAGTGGAAAGAGTCGTAACATGATCCACCATTTGCACAGGGATTACTAGAACATTCATTCTGAAATATAGATGCATAATTAATCACACAACATAACGTGTATATAACATAACAGTTCACATCCCATAGTAAAAGTGGAAGCTGCAATTAGGAGGCCCAGCACACTTGTACAGTCGCTGCGAATGGCAGTACCCTAGTGTGTTCTGAAACAGGTAATGTTATGATTCTATCTGCTGTGCATGGCCAAGGTATAAAGGGATCAGAATGTACAAGTACATGAAGTAGACAGTTGTTAATTAGTTTAAGTAAGCGGCATTATTACTGTTTGTTAAATTTACACACTGCTCATAATAAATCAAGAAAATAAAACCGTAAGATTCAATAATTCATCATTTGAAATGTATGTACACATAATAAGATGATAAGGACATGGAACATGTTTAATGTGTAAACGCTAAATTATTATGCGTGGGCATATTCCTAGTGTGTTCACTGCCTGGTTGACATGTCCTGGCTGGTTGCATACTTAAATGTATAACATATATATATATTTAATAAATAACATAGGCATTAAGCCCTTGTGTTACAATAGTAAAGTGCAAGTGCAAAGATTAAT
>JAOXYB010059291.1:0-10844 GCA_028565635.1 Phoronis ovalis
ATGTATTATATTCTTTTCTAATGTAAAAAAACAATAATGTTAAAAAATATCCTACACATTGGATGGGCATTAGACATAACAAATGTCTTGTTGTAATTTATGTTAGTATTTCAATACATAAACAATTGTATATTAACATTGTATTACTTTAAATTCACCACTTAATGCATTAGTTCTAGAAGTAGGTTTTAAAATCCAGAAATTGTATTCAACTAAAGGATACTGGGATCCAAAAGGTCCAACTGTGGTGCCTTCAAGTGCATACAATTAGTCTATTGTGCTGTATAGTTGAAGTCATCAACACTATTGCTTTCTTCAGAAATTTTTCTGATGAATTGTTGGTTTGAACAGGTCTGAACAGATCTTTGTATTATACTGAACTGATTTTTTATTGCAGGACACTACCTGGATCAGAAGCGGTTGAAACAAGGTCTGTACCGGCACCCATGGGATGATATTTCTTATGTTTTACCAGAAATGAGTGAAGATCCTACGCTTAAGTAAATGTGATGTGTTCTTGCGGCATTGTGCTCTTACAGTCTCTCATAAATGAACATTACATGGTACAAACCATTGATTTTATCTTCCTGTGATTATGGTAGTAGCAAGGACTTTGCTGTGGACAGCTGTTTAAAAAATGTTGTTAATTTTGTTTCTTTTGGGGTTCTTAATAAACTATAAAGTAGTTAGATGTACTAAGTTGTACTTAATAGTTACAAAATAAAACTGCCATTAAAATGAATGTTATGATCATTACATCCTTTGGTAAATGAATTTATTTTTTAAAATTGCTGAAAATCTTTAGAGAAATCTACATTAATAAAGTAGAACAAATTTATATTTTTGTTTGTGAAACTGCTATTTATTATTTACACTTTTCATTGTTGTTGCTACATATATACGGAGCTTATTATTTCTTCTACGTGCTACTAAAAAAGGAAATTACAGCTAATATTTACAATGTCGCTGTGCCAAAATAATTTGTGTTGACTATATTGGTTTCACTTTGAGTAGGTTCGGGAAGGGTTATTTTGAGTTTGGGCTGTAGGTTTCAATGTGTGACGCTATGTACTCATTCTGGTATTCCTGTTCATGTATTGCTTGTTGTCACATTTTAATGCTGGCTTGTACATGTAAACGTAAAGGTTCAAAAAAGGTTCTATTGGTGGTGTAAAAATAGCATAAAATATAAAAGTTCAAATTTAGCCAGCAGTGGTGTTTTTTGACTTCTTTAAATACCTACATCGATCTATAAATGCAATGCTGAAGGACTTAATATATTATGCATGTTAAAACATTGCTGTAATACTTAAATTAATGTGGTCTGAACAACAACCTAGGCAGCAGACATTTTTAACATATGCTTCTGAAAAATAGTTTAGGGACTTAAAAGTTCGCGTGCAATGTGAACAATCACATAACCAACTTAGAGTAACATCTAGAATTCTTTCAGAAATTTAGTTTATTCAAAGTCTCTGTCAAAATTTAATAACAAAAATGCTTTTTTAACAAATTATAATCATTCTACAGAGACTAATATTCGACATGAGTTTTTTTCTTAAATCTTGTTCCCCCCAGAATACCTACATGTACTCTTTTCCCACTCATTACCTAATCTGTTCCCACAGATTACTAACCCGTCCCCACAGATAAGCTAGACAGGAAATCAAGGTCAAAATCATTCTGTTGTGCACCGTGGTGAACATCTCGTGACAAATTTTTTAAACATTGCCAGATTTGGAGTATTCCTAGAGTATGTACAAGTGTGTGCCGCCCTACCCCATTGTGTTCATCAGATATATAGATTGCCACAAATCGTAATTTGTCTCTTTCCCCATTGTGATTTTATATCAGTCTTTCTAGGATAGCACTTGGTCTTCTCTGCATTTGGAGCGCAATCGGGGAACCTTAAAAATGACTGTATATTTTCATTGAGAATGGCACTTTTTATGCCCATAATGTTTGTTTGTATGTAGACCTGTTAGTACTGTTGTAGGTACTGTAGATAACTAAACTGCACATTCTTCAACGATGCACGAATATACGGGTCACACATATATAAGTCAAGTATATCTACAGGGTGTAAAAAAGTAATGGCTAAACCACCCGGTCCTTATATTTCTTTAATTATTGATCTGCTTTTGCAGACAGATGCCCATAACAGTGGAATAGTTTCCTCAAGTTTATACTGATACAAGATCAAGTTGACCCACCTTTCAAAGTCTTATCCTTATCATGTAACATCTAGCCAGCCACAGCTTTCTTAAAACCACCTTCAAATTGCCCAGGCAACACTTCATCTTTACACCTATAGGCTTACTATAACATACTGTTTCGTGAACCAACATGGCCACAAGTTAGCCATATTGGAGGTGAAGCAGGTCAAAATCATACTGGACCTGTATTTGACCTACTTTTATGTTGTAAAATAACAAAATGATCTGATAAAAACTAAAGCTGTTATCGGGGTACACTCCAAGGAAGAAACATGGCCACCAGTCGGCCTCATTGGAAGTGATCCAGGTCAAAGCCAAACATGACCTGTATTTCAACCGCTACTTACCTGCTGAATTAAAATGCTTTGTTTATTTTCCAGAGTTTTCTAGATCTAGGCAAAAATAGTTTGAGACTGTGCAAATGCCGAATAGTTGACCCACTTACCAAATTCTAAAATACTACTTAGCCTATAACATCTGCTCACCCTATGGCCTTCTTAAAATCACTTTTGAATCGTTGCTACAGACGTTCCATGACTTACTGTCTAGAGAACCTACTTGGCTGCCAGCCAGCCATAATCAAGCTGAAGCAGGTCAAAATCATATTGACCAGTATTTTGACTTATTTATGCTGTATCGAATATGAAACTGATATGATAAAAACTAATTAAAGCTGTTATTGGCGTACCATCTCAAGTTTTGACGATTGCAAGTAAATTTCAATTTTTGGATCAACAGTTGACCTACCTTCAAGGTCATTTGAAAATACTATAGCTTATAACATCCGTCCACCTATTGTCCAGGCAGCACTTTGTTTCTATGGCTATAGATGTGCTATGAATGGTGTGTCAGTTGCATGGGGGTTCTCTGAAGTTTCAGTGACAAGCATCAACACTAGAAGGATAGCAGATACAAGCTTCACTTTCCAATAACTCTGTGATCAAACACCTAGAAAGCCTCTGTCAACACTAAGGTCAATGATGAAGGCCACACCAAAGGTGAGTGCAAGACCAAGCACAATGAGCTTCATTCAACACCATCAACAAAAGGTAAGGTTGGAAAGAGATTAAGGATGCATAAGAAGATCAATTTCCCCAAAATAATTGAGGAATTCTTCCAACTCTAACTCCATTCAACTGCAAGGTCCAGGTATGTTAGAACTCACTGACCAAACTGACAGTCACTCAAGAAAAGCACAACAAGGTACAATTCGAAATCCTTGAATGGGTGCTTCTAGAGAAGTCTGCAGAGGACCAGCCCTCTGGGAGCTTGAGGATTATTTCTTACAGAATGGGAACAGACTTTAATTTCCACAGATTTATTTTTTTTCTCATTTCCCATACTAGTCACCTTACATTTCCTGGTTTTTCTATAATTGTTCAGCATTTATTTCTGTACAAATCTTTATACAATAATTATAATATTTTTTCTGTAATTGTTCAGTCACAGACATACGTAAAAAAATTTTAACAACAGGCAAGAGACATGTGGTTAAACTACTTCCACACAGACTAATTTTCCCATGAACCAATGAAATTACAAGTACAGCAGTCTAGTAAACGCAGATACTTGATAACAGGAAGTAAGAAGTATATGTGCATCAACTGTTTAAAAAAGGTTTATAGTATGGAATCAAATATCACGTACAGCTCAACATGCAACTTTGCTGGAGAACTGGTTTCCAAGAGACGAGCTTCCCAGACTTTAATTTAGCCTTCAACAGCGATATGGTCACATACATATTTTGACAATTTGATATTGTAGGTTTACGCTACATAACTATATTCATCTGTAGAGTTTGGCGCACGTTCTAGATACGATTTATCAATCAGTGCTTCTATACATTTCTTTATCATACTAACACTGGGAGCAAACCGTGCTCTAGACTGGCTGATCACCTGTAAAGAAAAATACGCACATGAGAAAAAAACGGTTACAATTTAAATATATCAGTTATCCTGAATATTCAAATAATTTAAGTATAATACATTTGACCAGGGAATAAAAATTTCTATTGTTTGTTTCATCACTTAATACTTGGATTACTTATTTTGGAATAAGCACCGACAGAATTTGTGCTTTCTGTTCATCTCAATTACGCAATGGCTGCATGTGCAGCATTGTGTTAGGCAATTAGGCATCAGGTTAGCATTCAGTCATAACTGCTAATGTACTATTTTCTCAAAGAGTATAATTTTGAGAAAATAAATTATTCCTCAAAACATCTACACCAAATGAAAAATAAGATAGACACCTAATATGAATCAATAAACTGCAGACTGAGGTTTCCAATGCCCAATTATTGCAAAAAAAAAGAAGATATTTTGGGTGGGAATTTACATATAGCACAACAGCTTGCTCCTTGATGAATAATAATAAAATGATTATTTTAAATTACACATTGGCACACTGCTCATTTACCTCCTGAATAAGTAGATTGTGTTTCAGTATTTTTCTGGCTTTCATAATCCTAACAATGGCTGCTTGTAAGTACATCTTTCTATCTTCGTCTGCTGCCTGATGAGTCTGCTCCACCTCCTGAAAATTTAGTTCTGCATGCACACTCTAATACATAACACTAAACGTACCATCACTGTTTGCCTGGATAGATTTATCAGTTTACCAGAACAAAATTGGGAGTATTGGTTTATGAGAACCAAAAAAAGTTTTATTAATCGTGTGATTATCACACTGTCTCATGACATTCTGCCCAAAGTCTTTTCTTCAGACAATAGACCACCTTACCCATAGGAAGTGACTTAAGAAAACTAGTCAAGTGTTTAATGTTTAATAATGACTGCTGGTGAAATGTCATAAATTGATAAGCTCAAGTTATTTTGCGACAATTTAATATTTCTATCACAGGTTGTAATAAAACCAAAAAACAAAAGAGCAGAATTCATAGTGGCTAGTCTGCAAACTTCAGCTTTTTCATGCTCATTTGGCATGGTTGTACAAGGCAGGTTGTCTTGAAAAAATGTGAATTACTGTAGAATAAATTTTATATCACCATTCACGGATTGATTTACACTACATTTAGTATTGGACTGCTTCATAAGCATTTGCCACTGGTAAATTGAACAGAAAGCATTAGAGTACGAACAGTTCAAAGGAGAGTTTAAAATATTTTGATTTATTAGGGGAACATATACCTTCCATGCCAGTGTAATTCTCAATGGAACAGTCATTAACTAAAAAGAGGCAGAAGTGCTTCTTGTTGTTAAATTAACTTATAACATACCTGTGTTGACTCCTTAGTTGTCAAAACTGGTATTTTAAATTTTGTTCTTTTATTACCATATTCCATGTTTAATTTCACTGTACTGCTTTCATTTATTGTATCCTGAACATTATGAACAAAAAAATATTTTTATCAATATTCGTAGTATTTTTACACAAATACAGTCATTTAATAAAATTTCAATTACTTAAAAGTGACTAACCGATTAGAAAATAGAATTACCAAGTGACAAATTGATGGCAACAAAAACAATTATGTTGCAACATCATACCATCATTATACATTTTCTGCTCAAACTAATCAAAAAAAAAATTGACAGTGGTGCTATTTCCCTGTGCTATGTCTTGTTTGTGCATACAACAGTTTTTAAACAAATTAAAGTAAAATGCTAGTATACCTCTGAAAGCAAAACTTTGATATCTACTAGCGACTGAAGCTGTTTTGATAATTCTCGTTCTGAAATGTGTGTAGCAGCTTGAATGTCTTTCCAAGATAATGAAATGGCATTGTTAAAACACAACATGATGCCCATCTGAAATGTTCCCATGCCAACAAAATAGGGTTTCTTCAAATAATTAAACTTTAACTCCCCTGAAATATAACATCTTATTTATTATAACTTAGTCGCATTTTAATCCACTGAAGGCAGTATTTACCGTAAATTCCACTTTTCAGTTTCAACTGTCAAAAGTCTGATTTGCACTGTACAAAATAACAAATATGAAAATAACAAATATTTTTTGCATATGGTAGTTATTGTTATTTTTGCCAACACATTCCACCAACATTGTTGGTGAATGTATTGCTTGGTGACACTAATTTCAACTCTAAATAATAGAATATGTTTAGAAATGTGTAATGTATAAGTACTGAGATGGTACAGAACTTCACTATTTCAGTCTCATCTTATGTTGTTGTGCTTTGTCTGTCTTGTGGTGTTGATTTATTTTACATGGAGGAGCTATCATGTAAGGTCTACTTAGAACCACTTACCGTTACAAAAACTATGCAGCCATGTTAATTTTCTACCACTAAAACTTTTATTGTAGAATTTTTCAAACTGCAAAGAGAAGATGTTAATCCTGTCAAGAATCAGTTCCCGCAAGTGTCAGCTGGCGTAAAAAGATGTATTAAGATTTGCTTTTAAATTTTACAGTGTCATATTACTTTCTTGGTCAATAATCATAACAAAGAGATGAGCGGAAAATTAAAGCGAGAAAAAGTTGAAAAAATATTGCTAATTTTGATCAATCCGTCATTTTATGTATATTTGCAATTTAAAGCTAAATCACAAATGTTTTAATTCTAACAAAGTCAAGGAACAATGCAATAAACATTGCAAAAAGGAATATAATTATTCTAGTACGTACAGTGAGTACTATACTTCTTATTTACATTCTCACTACTGAATATTGTATGTATTCATATGTCCACAATATAACAGATAGTAACTGCTACTTTTCTGTATTTACCATATTAACACTTTTTTCCAACTCTTGAGGTATGGCAAATGTTGGCAGATTGCTTTGGCCAATGGGCCAGGCACCAGCCTAAAATACAAGAAACAGAGAAGTGATAAAATTAAAGCAACATCTTGTTGCTGCTGAATCAAAATGTAAACCAGCAGCTGCTAAAAAAAATTTGACATGTTTTAATATTTTTACAAAGATACTACTCAATAACTGAAACTTGTCGTGCTCCATGAAATCAGTAGTTCTGCAAACACAACTACCAGACAATGAGAATGACCACACTGTTCAAGAGAGAAAATAAAGTAGGCATCATTAGTTGCCATAATTTAACCCTTTTCATAGACAACAATGTCATGTTGCTTTCTTATTGTTTGTGCTAATCCTTCTATTAAAGATTCAACTTATATTAATTGTACTGATGTTAAAACACTACACTTTAAATTATGGCAACTCCAAAAATTGAAATTTCTTACAAAATGTCAACAAAACATAATTTTAAAACTAATCTCTGCGAGTATCAACATCAAAAAATACCTGAAGTACTAGTATAGAGAAATTCAATCGCAGCTCCACATTTTCTTGGGGATTTTTGCAATGATCTGTGAACTTGTTGTTAAGGTCAACACTCACTGACATATCAGTGAACATCCGGTGAAGTTTACTTGTGAATTCATACCCACATGCTTGCTGAAAATAAAATAACATAAATTTTAAAACTCATGGCGCTTACAAATTTACAACTTGGGTATTAAGCTTGTGTCAGCTAGCATGATTAATTCTTTTATTCACCCTATAGAAGAATGATGAAAACTTGGGAAAATTACAGGTTCAACAAATTATCCAATGTTTTTATTGTAATATTAAATTATTAATTTTTTATTGTTTCAGGTCAGGAAATATAGCAAACATAGTAAAAAGGGAAATTCTGTGTGAAAAGTACCTTAAGCCTGTTAATCATAGCCTCCTCAGCATCCATGGACATCGACTGACCATAGATAAGACGACGAGCTAACATTCTTGCATAAAACTGGAACAACAATATTTCACATCAGGTATAACCATCATACATTAATTAAAGCAGCCGTTATTATTTTAAAAAGACAATGGTTCCTAGTTAATAGTTATTTTCTGTCAAACGTCAGTACAAAATTCTGCTGGATACAAAACAAACTGATATTTTGATAATCTAGTACATAATGTGCATGTTCAAATGCATGCACAAGCTGGCTGCACAAAAAACTGATTCAGTTAATTATCTGTAAAGCAGTAATGTATAATGTAATGCAGTATCATAGTGCTAGATAAATGCATGTCTGACCATGTTTTCACTGGTAGCAATAAATTAATGATTTAACATATATTATTATGAACATCATTTTACCAGAGTGACATATACGTATCTGAGTTTGAAAAAGATGTAAAATCACCAAAATACACTGTTTAAATAATAACAAAGTTGGTGAAGAGAGATCAATACAATGGCAAATTATCTAGAAAACAAGCCGGCAATCACCCTTTGATATATATCTTTGTCATCTAGGTATCTGAACACAGTTACAGAATTGTTTAACTTATCATCTATCTCCGACTCTGACATTCCCTTTGCACTTTTCTTTAATAATGTATCACAGTACTTTGCCAGCTGAAATACAAGAAAATGTTTTTGAGCTATATATCGTGTTTATGAATAGCTATATTTACTTTTTAGAGGTCAGGTGACCTCTTCCCGCCCATTCAGAAAGGACTGCTGAGTCTTGTGATAAGACTGAATAGTAAAAATGTAATTTAATATAATGATTTTTTATACTTCTAATAAACCATTTCCAGATGAACAGCAATTTAAAGTAGATCGTTAGATTTCCAATCTACTTCAGTCTGTTATAACGCCAAAAAACATTCATGCAAATATAAAATAGACAAATGTTCCTAATATCCATTTTGCATTCACTCCGCTGATACACTAGCAGATATTTTTTGTGCAGTTTTATCCCTGCAGATTTAAACTCTACAATATTAGTATGAAACCTACCAAAAAATCGCACTATTCCAATGGCAAACATGCAGGTCCGAACTAGAATTTTGATTTTTTTTTTGTTGCTAACAGAAGTGCAGCATGTTGGCATTAGAAAATAACCAATTGAAATTAAATCACCACATTCCAAAAATCGGAAAAGAAATAGTTGTAGGAATATTAATATACTGGTGCTATATTTGTAGCTAGTGTCGTTAAGGCCTTGTGCAACAGTGTATTTTCGCCAGACTTAAATTTTCATTTCTTGAAATATACAAAAAACATACCAGTTCTGGGGATTTACATGGAAGCTTGGGGTTAGGCCTATGATTAATAACAGCTGCACATGCTTTGTCCAGGGCCCCAATACACTGCTGATCAGTCTGGAACACTGACTTGATAAGTTCTGTAAATTTTCCATGCACTTCTAGCATTGATTCAACAAACTGTGCTGGAACCTGCAAGACACAGCCAAAACTGGGATTCTGTCCAGGGTATTGTTTATTTTAATTTTAAAATAAATGTTATCAGAATTTGGTACATTATGTTTACTTATAATAATTAAATTTATTATAAACAGGATTAGTGTAAAATTATTTAGCACCATGTTTTCCTGTTGTTGCACACAAATAATGAGATTTTACTTTAGTCAAAATCAATAATAAAACATTTGAATAAAACAGTAACTGTACAAAAAATAAAATCAAGAACTTAGTGCTAGTTTGGTAAACTAATTCAATAGTAGATAGCAGCCAATCATTATCCAGTTTTTAGGTTGTTAATAATATTTCGTTATACATTAAGGAGCACTCTTAAAATATCTTCAAACAAATCACTGCTTTCCAAATATGTCTCATAAAAGTATTCTTAAATGACATCTGAAATGGTACTCACACTTTCTCCCTTAAGGCTTCCTACAGCATCCAGACCACATTGTTTTATGTACATTTCAACTTCCTGTATTAGTACTTCTAAACCACCATGTATCGGTTTAAGGAGGACATAGATATTGTGAAGATCTGAAAATTAAACATCTTATTTCAAAGATATCAGGATTTCAGAGGGGTGATACATTTAATTAATAATAAAAAGTTATATAATTATATGATATCCATTATCACTTAGTTAGTCATTGTACCAGTAGTTACACTAGAATGTCACCTTATAGGAGAATATAGGGCTGAGGTAGCATATGCCAAATAGTTCGTCATTTTTATATGGTCTAGGTAGACTACAGAAATAATTCAATTTTCAAACCAATGTAAGTCAAACACCCTTCACTTACAAATTGAAATCTTGAACATTGAGCTACAGAACTGTCTCAGAATTTAAAATTTTGTGTTATTTAGAAGTAACAAATTTCCATAGCTTAAATGGCCGCGGCATAATTTTGTTGAATTTTACCTCACACATTAATTTCACAAAATCATAACTTCTAAACAATATAAATCTGAAATATAGTCTTGTAAATACATATGTAAACACATTTATGCAATTTGAGGGGTTTTTGATTTACATTAATTTTTGAAACTTAATTTTTTAAACACAATATCCTCCCAAAATTGCTTTTATCACTGACAGGACAAAACATCAAATTCAAACCACTTAACCTTATAATTTATAATATTTCCATTATAATTATCTGTTTATAAATGTCATATGATACTTTATAATCATGTCTATTTCAACATGGGTTGAAAAAAAACAGAACACATCATTGTACCTCAAGACCTTCAAAAACACAATGATTATTAGGGTAACATATGTAAAAGTTTAATAATTTTAATAAATATTAAAATAAAGTTTTTACAAAAATGACTAAAAGTGACATCACCAAATAAATATCCGAATAGTGTCCATCTCATGAACACAAAAGAGGGCCTGTCTATATAATATGCTGCTTG
>JAOXYB010059302.1:0-10841 GCA_028565635.1 Phoronis ovalis
TACCACAAGCTAAAATTTTGGATTGGGTTCCGCGGCACATCCCCGTAGTCAAAAAACCTTGAGTACCCCCCCGGGCTAATGTGAGATTGATACTTGGATAATTTGCTGTTAAGCCAATCAGAATGCCAATTAGAATAATTGATTTAGATAGTTTTCCTAGGTTATGTTGTTGAAAATTAAATGTGTTAAATGTATGTTTCCAACCATGCAAAAAAAATTTTCAAAACAGCTACTTTTGAACATCACATATCAGTCAATGATCATTCAGCACAACTTGTGTTATGCAGACATGTATTACTTAAAGTTAAAATTGTTTAAATTCTTTGTATAACGTCAAGTCCTGACCAAAGTTTTGGTGGGCATACCCCAAGGTCAAAGGTCACGACTATGGCAGTAGTATTACCACATCATTATATGATTATAGCATGTTGTCTAGAACACCAGTCATTTGCACAAAACTTTACATGACGAGTTAACCATAAACAACACCTATGTAAGAGGCTGTTGCGAGTAGCATTTTAATTTTTTTTTAAATCGCAACTTTCATTTTCTGTGTCAGCTTTAAAATTAGAACAAACATTTTGCCAGGTGATATAATACGGGAAATGTGTAACAGAACCCAGCAGCAATAAAATCAGTATCAAGTTAAAAAAAAACACTTTCCTACTTGAAGACATATCAGGGTGATGTTTAGAATTAACAACTTTTTTATTTATTAAGTGTTCATTTGAACAGACAAACATGTCAGTTAGGTATATTTGTTATATTATTAAGAAGGAGTTACGATTAGCACAAACATAGTAAAATCTTGAGAATTAGCATACTTATTATAACCCATAAGTAGCACACACTTAAATTTATAAGTGGTGGGTGTGGCTTAATTAGCATGGTTTAGTATCTTAGATTCAACATACTTGTTTTCTACTTGCAGGTTTACCCTGGTTTGATGGTAACATCTGGTTCTATTCATTGGTTTCTTAACCTAATGAACATACCTGTACACATCCGGGACATCTGCGTCTTCTTGGCACCTATATTTAGGTAGTTAAATCTCTTGTTTTAACTAAGCCTGGTAGTGTTTGCATGACACATGAGATGTTACAGTTGGGGGTACTACAGTATTTGTAGCGCAAACTTTTGTGCTAGGAACATGAAGACTAACTAAATGTAGTTTTAACAGCTCAGCTACAAACTCACGTCACATCTCGTAATTTGTAACACTTTCTGAATCGAGTTAGTTCCTTGACTTCCATCAAGTCATATAAATCCAATACAATACATAGTAACTTGTTAAGTATTTTGTGGTTGATGTAATCCTTCTAAAAAGTGCCACACAAGTACACTCATCTGTACTAAAACTGTAACAGCTCTTACTTACTTATTCTTCTGAATTGAACTCAGGGTGTTACACTATGTAAAACAGCAGAAATTTTGGTTACCGCCAAATCGTACCCCTTATCTGCCACAGTTTTATGTTATATTGTTATTTTTCTGTTGTTTTTACAGTGGTCTCACAGCAATTTCAACATATTTTTTAACTAAGGAATTGTGGGATTCTGGAGCAGGACTGCTAGCCGCATGTTTTATAGCAATAGGTAAATAAATTTTGAAGTCCTTTTTACAATTTTAATTTCCTCGCATGCGCACCTTCATTGCATGCTTCAAGTGTGTTTTATGCTTCACGTGATTAAAAATATAACAGTTTGCGTACTGATTTACTGTGTTACTGTGTTCTTATAAATTGATAGAAAATTTTATTTCATTCTTTTTCTAGTTCCCGGTTACATAAGTAGATCCGTCGCTGGTAGCTATGACAATGAGGGAATTGCAATATTTGCTCTCATGTTTACATATTATCTCTGGGTGAGTAAACAGCCATTTTTCATCATGTGTTTTTTATGACAACTAGCAGAATTCTATTGTGGATTCATAGTTAATGTTTGCTGTGGTGTTTGAATATTTTAAGTGAGGATGAGAATGTGAGAGAATGTAAATTTGCATTTCTGTGAAAATCAATATTCACCCAGTTCCAAAATAACTTGAAGTATAATGTAATTTCATCATCAAAAAGACAAAGATGTTTGTATGCTTGCAGCTCCTGTCACATATGGAGCACACTTACAAAGCTTAGGTTTGGATGTTATGTCTTTTTAAACTGGTATCTACAGTCTATAATTTTCTTTTTGAAATTACTCATTGTTTCATTTCTTCTAGATCCGAGCTGTGAAGACAGGGACGTTGTTTTGGGGTGGTTGTACAGCATTATCTTATTTCTACATGGTGTCTGCTTGGGGTGGCTATGTCTTTATCATAAACTTAATACCACTTCATGTCTTTGTGTTACTCCTTATGGGCAGATATTCCCATAGAATATATGTTGGTAAGTTAGGCGACTTGTCTTACGTTCACCTTACAATGGGGTATTTTTCCTTGGAAACAGGGTATAAATTTTGTTTGGTGATGCATGAAGCAGTGCCTGCCAACTTTGTGCCTGGCATTGCAGAAAGATTGATATGTTCTTGTTACATACCTCTGTCATTTGAATTAAAAATTACGTCTAGCTTACGTCAAATAAATTTTAACTCAGTAATCACTTTACATTGCTAATTAGTAGTACAGCTTGTTATTTTTTTTATTTATCATTACAGCATACTGTTCATTTTTCATCATTGGCCTGATACTGTCCATGCAGATTCCATTTGTTGGGTTTCAGCCAATCAGAACCAGTGAACATATGGCAGCTGCAGGTATGTTCTTTATATTTTGTCTTGCACATTGTTTCCCAGCCGAAGGCTATTGTTTTATTTTGTTAAATGTACCATTGTGGTATATTCCACCCAGGCATATAATTTAAAAACTGTATACGAAATTGCACAATACTATGAGGTTGCACCTCTACAATTGATAGTTAAGCTGTCTTTATGATATTATAGGTGTGTTTGCCTTACTTCAAGCATATGCCTGTATTGATTACGTCCGATCATTTCTTTCTAAGTCAGAATTCCGCTTCGTGTTTGTCGCTTGCGTTGCCTTGGCGGCAGGCATAGTATTCTTAGCTGTGATTGGTTTAACCTATGCTGGTGAGTTAATTTTGTTATTTCTCATACATTTGTAAGCAGCAAGTCAAATATTTTTTTATATATTATGAACAAGATATATGTTATGAACAAGATACATATACAAGTGAGCATGTGTTATAATTGTGTTAATAAAAAAAACCTGTGACCAAAATGTGAATCCATAGGTATCGATAGTTTGCAGTCCATAGAATCTCTCACAGCCAACGCCCCTGACTTAAAAAAGTCGCAAAAAAGAATTGTAGAACAAGAAATTATTGAGTACATGCAGTTCATTCAGTAGTTGTCTCTTTCAGGTGTTATTGCGCCTTGGAGTGGCCGTTTTTACTCTTTGTGGGATACAGGATATGCCAAAATACACATTCCAATCATTGCTTCCGTGTCAGAGCATCAACCTACTACATGGGTGTCATTCTTTTTTGATTTACATTTCCTCATTTGCGTGTTCCCAGCTGGAGTCTGGTTTGTAATTAAGGATATTAATGATGAAAGAGTCTTCAGTAAGTATTTTTTAATACTTAGCTTATAAGCTAAACAACTGATGTTACACTTAACAAAATTGACACATTTTCTTGCATGTGCATTTGTAGCTTCATAAATGTAGTATTCTTATTAATGGTATTTTTCTGAATGACTTAATACACAAGGCTTGTGTATAAGTCACTGATTGTTCACATCACCTTGTATGTCTTCTTAACTTGTGAAATGTTAGAATATTTCTTTTTGCTAATTTTTGCTAATTAGAGCCATAACAATGTAATATTTTTATTTTAATGATTGTATTTAAAAAAAAATCCAAACTGAAATGGTTTGCTGCTTTATTTCAGTCGTGCTGTATGCTGTCACTGCCGTATACTTTGCTGGTGTGATGGTGCGTTTAATGCTGACTTTGACACCAGTTGTTTGTGTTCTCGCTGCTATTGCGTTGTCAAAAATACTGAGCATATACCTTAAAGATGACCCCTCTCCACCTGGTGACAAGAAAAATGAAACGCAGGAGAAAAATGAAAAGTATTATGATAAACCAGAAAAGGTAAAGGTTAATAATATAACGTCCTGTTGCAAAACTGTCTATAAACCTCAAATCTTGGTATTTTGTGGATACCTGAATACCTCGTTATTGCCTCGTTCTCTTGTTAGGGGTTCCTGATCTGGGTTCCAGATAAATGTGTCACTAGAGGCGTATTCCTATAAGAGTATTCGCTGAATGCATTCCTCAAAACTAGTCCTTCAATTCAGATACTACTAAATAATAACAATAAATGATCCCCAGATGTCTCCATTAGTGATAAAGAGATAATAGCCAACGCTCTGTCTGAAATAAGTCTTCAAATTTATATTATATAGATTTGTAGTTGATGAAATAATTTGATGATATGAACTTTTCTAACTAACTTAACATCTATGGCATAAACTAAACAATCGTGCATGATTCTGAGTGACAAAAATTGTACGATTTTGAATCGTTTTAAATGTAGAGATTGAAAACTCAAGTTATAAGACATAAGTGAATATATGATTACCAGAAAAAACAAATCTACGTAATAATTTACTTGTTAAACGTTTTTAAAACACCAAAAATATTTAGAGAGCTGTTTTTGTATCTTGCGTCCGCATGAATATTCTCAACTATTCAATCACCAGAGGTCACCAGCAGTGATTTACTATTATGATGTCCTAATGACACAGTGAGCATAATGTTCCGAGTCCTTAAGGTTGTGTTATTTAGCTATTTTGTTATTTAACAGCCTTCAAAGTTGAAGAAGAAAGAAGATAAGCCCAAAGTTGAAGAAGCCATTGGCATGAATGCTAAGAGTATTGTCCTGGTGGTGATTGTTATGTTATTAATGTTGTTTGCTGTACACTGTACATGGGTCACAAGTAATGCCTACTCTAGTCCTAGCATTGTGCTAGCATCATATGGGCAGGATGGGTGAGTTAACTTCTAGATATTAAAATAATGTGTTTCCTGGTATTGTCCGGAAAGGGGATACTTGTAAAAGTAACTTTTTTCTTGGAGGGTAGGCATGCTACAGTTGACTGCTAATACCCTAGTAGTAACTGTGAAACCTCATGTATGGTAAACTTTGTTGTTGGAAATGGTGACTGGGTGATGTCGTAAGAGAAACGTTTTACATTGTTGATATTTTTTAATTAAAATCTTAGTGCCAAAAATTTGAAGGAAAAAATTCTTTATCAACATGCTATCAATATATAAAAACAGAACCATGGATGCATTTTGTTTTTTTTTATTCAGTACTGTGCCATGTTACCATAATTTTATTCCAGAACTCGCAATATCCTAGATGATTTCCGTGAAGCATATTATTGGCTAAGGCAGAATACTCATGATAAAGCTCGTATTATGTCGTGGTGGGATTATGGTTATCAGATAGCAGGCATGGGTAACAGAACAACACTCGTGGATAACAACACATGGAACAATAGCCATATTGCTTTGGTAAGAAGTTTCAGTGAATAGTCAAGTTTGTTTCAGAAGTACAGTGAACTTGTTATAAATTGTGTAATTTTACAAGCTAAGAGATTATATATATTTTAAGTCTTTAATGAAAAACCTTCTCAAAAACAGTAGACCAAGTCCAGATCTCTTTATATTATATTAAAAATAGCTTTTCTAAAGCTATATTCTTCAAAATAAATTTTTAAATTATGCTATTCCACAATAATCAAGCAGACGACAGGTATTTTATGGCAGAGTTTACATTTTAGGTGGGTAAGGCCATGTCATCCAATGAAACAGAATCTTACAAAATTATGCGTATGCTAGATGTTGATTATGTGCTTGTGATATTTGGTGGAGTTATTGGATATTCCGGAGATGACATCAATAAATTTCTATGGATGGTCAGAATTGCAGAAGGGGAACATCCTAAGGACATAAGGGTAAGAATGCAGCATAGCTTCGACTTTGAAGTTATGGGCTTAGTGTGTAAAGTTTCCATTAGTAGGGTGGTAGGTAGAAAAGCTTGAATTATTAGATATTAATTTAATTTTGATTATAGAGGGAGAGGGCTAGAATAGTTGGAATTACTAGGAGAGAGAGGTTAATATTCTTTGTTGTTGGAAAAGGAGGTGATTTTGTTGTGTTGCATTCTGTTAAAGTTTTTAGTCTTCTTTGTGTTCAAGCTGGGTATTAACAACTATTGAAATCAAGAATTTGCTTTAAGTAGCTGTCATTTTGGATGCACGCATTATTTTTATTGTGGTTCATGTCTTATTCAATCTAGATGCTTTTAATTCGGTAGTCTTTTTAAACCCTTGCAGAGATCAAGTTCTTATTGCTTTTGGTCATGTATAATATGTCACTCTTTGTTTTAGGAGTCCGATTATTTTACACCTCAGGGAGAGTTCCGTGTTGATGCAGCAGGTTCCCCGACATTGCTTAACTGTATGATGTATAAAATGTGCTATTACAGATTTGGCGACCTCCAGGTGAGAAACGTTTGTCAAGTCAACTTGACTGAAATTTTACAAAAAAAATTACAGATTTATAATTTAGGGCTGTTCCACTAAAAAAAGTGGGGGAGGGGGGGGGAAGGCAGTTGAAATAAAAAATTGTGGGTGGTTGTGTTCAGAATTATGGGTGGTTGCATTACAAGCTAATTAAAAATTATGGGTGGTGGGTATAAAATGAAAGTGCCTTCCTCCCCCTCCCCCACTTTTTTTACTGGAACAGCCCTTAGTCATTAGTGGCCGGTCTGAATTAAATTGAACTACAATTTTATTATGGACATTCGAAATTCCTTGCTTATTTTTTGCAATGGATTTTTATCATAAATTTATTTGAAACATTTTAGCTCGACTTCAGAAGTCCTCCTGGGTTTGATCGTACAAGAAACGTTGAAATTGGTAACAAACACTTCAAACTGTCCCACGTGGAAGAAGCTTATACTACAGAGCATTGGCTGGTTAGGATATACAAAGTCAAAGACCTGGACAATCGTAGCAAACTCAGTACACTAAAGAAGCGTATAAAAACTAAAAGTAGTAAGAAGGTGAGATATTAAAGTTTAGTTAAGGGTTAGTTCATTGAAAGTTAAATGGGCAGAGCATAAGGCAATAATAATTAATGGCGGCGACACAATATTTCAGAGCTATAAACTGCATGTCAAATTTTAAACAGTTAAATGAAAATATAACATCATAATAAAAGTATACACTTTTGGAAGACTACAGTTGGTGTTCATGCAACAAGGCTCTGATTGTAATTGTTTTTTGAACATGTGAAGTGAGATATATAATCAACTGTTATTGATGATTGTTTCACATGATTGCATTAATTAGACATTCTAGTACTGTTCAGGCTATATTATTAATGATTATAAAGTGTCACTCGTCTAAATTTGATGTGCATTGTAAGTGCATTTTACTAACATTTTGATATCTTTAATGAATATCGAGGAGTAAAATATGGTATAAAATCTCAAAGGCTGATCAGTCTGGTATAAAAGTTACCGATATCACATTTTGCATCATGTTTTTTCCAGACTTCTAAGAAGAAGAAAGGCATTATAAAACACAAGCCAAAGGTTGTGAAAGGCAAGAGAGCAGTGAGCAGTAAAAAATCTAAATCCACAAAGAAATAACCACACTGAATGTAATTAGGCACCGTGTACTGTTGTAATTATTTTAAGCAGTGAATATTGATATCTACAGTTCATGTTGCTACCAATTTTCGCCTTAACTTGCAATATTTCTGCAGATACACTTGGTGTACATGTTTTTGTTGTTTGACATTTTTCTTCCCACCTAGGTAGAAGCCATGAATACTGGCCATAAATCTGAGTTAACAAACTTGGATAGAAATGTTTTAGTTTCTACCCTTAGCAGGGTATGATTTTGATGAAAATTTCCTTCAGAGTTTCAGTTCAGATATATATGGTTGGCATGTACTGTATGGAGCGTGCACACTAATAACAAACAATATGCTGTTACGGTTGTATAAGGTGTATAGTTGTTCATTTTACTTTACAACCTACTGTATCATCTTTTATAAGCTGGAGAAACTAGTGTAAATCTGTTATAAGTTGTAAATACTCGTCATCATAGTTCTTTATTGCCACTTGTTATTAAACAATGGAGTTAAAATAAATAATCTTGTTTGTGTAAAGTTATCCAGTTGTCTTTTCATTGTTTGTTCGATCTGGTATTAAATGTCTTTTTAAAATGCTGCTGGAGGTGCTCATATAATATTAAGACAACTAACTACAGATTGAAGAACTATTAAAACATCACGAACCTAGAAATGTTCTGATTTCTGCCAACACCCCTCAATATGTCGGACCCTGTACAAATATGTAACAAATCTAATATTTCAAAATTTTTATCTGTGTCAGAAAAAAACTGGCATTCCTAATTAATATTATATTTCATTATCAACAGAAACTTCAGTATTTCAACAGAAATATTGCAAACCTGTTGAACAAACTCGCAATTCTTTTTACAAATAAACATAAAAGAAAAAGAAGCTAGGTAGTACTGTTGTGCGTTGTTTTACAGCTGTTCCATTGCTGCTAATTAATGGTTTAGAATTTCACAACCTAACTTCCCTTCACAAGTATCCTACATACGCATGCATTTCTAAACTAAAATTGTTAACCAGTCTGTAGTTTGGCTAAACACTCTCATATTACACACTACTACTAGAACCTGTTGCTTTATAATAACAATGTCCTTCATCCATGATAAAATGTAATTAAAACAAATTCAGCATTAAAATATGTTATCAATGCTCTCGGAGTAATCGGGCCTGATACTAAAAGTAACTGGCAGGTACCGTATCATTGCATAATTGCTATTACCACTCAAAGTTCATAACTACTATTTGCTGATTTGGTCACAGAATTTAACCTCTTGGTTACTGATTTATGTTAATCCATTCCATAATATCTGTTTCAGGCCTTTAGCAAAAGGTGGAGCTCATACACTGCCTTAAAGAAGCACTCTCAAAGTCTTGACGGAAGTTTTATCTTCGACCTAAAAGGAAATATAAAATGTTCAAGCAAATGCTTTCTAAGCGGCATTTTTTAAAGCACAAACAGGATTACTGAAGAGATGGAAACATGCAGTTTAATGTAATTACAATAATATCAAAGTAAAAAAATACCTTCAGAGGATTTGATAATGTTGTTTACTTTGCTGACAATAAAGACTGGCCAGCCACAACAAGCCTATTATATCATGCATATAGTTAAAAGCAACTATTTAAAAATCCTCCAAAATACGAGGTGAGATACATTTATTAAAATGCAGCAGTTTGTGTGTCAACAATAAACATATATTATAACAGATTTTTAATCATGAATTATTACAGTAGCTCACATAAGTATAATTATAATTACAGAGATACAGTTGCATGTATACATTTTATTTTTTATATTGCATATATTTTAGTGCTTAAGATGTTGGCTAACTTAACCAGATAACACATTAATCCTTAGGAGAAAGATACACAATGGGCAGGTTCACTAAGATTTGCCTGAAATTTAACAAGCGCCTGCAAATGGCAAGACCTGGTAGCTCATGCAAAAGCTAGTCGCATGCGCAAGAAGCAGAAAGCAATAAACAACCTGAATGGACAGTTACATGTGCTCAGGGTGATTCTTCAAGCAGCCTATGAACTCTGTAGGTGGTATCTCTCCAATGCAAATTTTGTGGATGGCAGTAAACAGGGGAAAACTGCAAAACAGAAAGTAATATTATATAGCTATAGCCTGAATAAACAAAACAGAAATTATTTGGCAGTTATCAGTTGGAAGTATGATTATAATAATAAATAGACACAGACACAAGTCATAACACAAATTATGAAACAAAAGACACAGTAGCACATGGTGACACGAAAGTAATAAGATAAACTTTGATGTATTATAAATTTTTAAAAAGTAACAAAGCACTTCATCAAACATGTTAATATGCAAAGATAACTGTCATTCATTTCAGCTATTTTAGCAATCATGAAATTCCTAGACATTCAGTTGTTAAACTTTGCCCAGAAAATGTGTTTTTTTGTTGAGTTCAAACAGAAATTGTAGCACCAAAAGCGCAGAAACAGTTTTTTTTAAATTAAAGACATAGTTGGTTTGACACTGCTCTCGTTTTGACAAGTGTGTACTTTTAATACACCTCAGTCTGTTTTACAACATGTACAAAGGTTTGAAACCCTACCTGTCTTCCATTTTCTTTGATTTGAGCATGTGGTTAACTTCTGCTGCCGTAGGTGGTCCTTGTAAACTCTGCCCATTAAGCATTTCTTTCTCTAACTGAGCGATGCTCTGCAAAAATAAGAAAACATCTTATGTTGTAGCTGTGTTATTGCTACTGTTTTAACATGTAATCAGTTTAAAAACATGTAATCAGAACATGAGTGTCAAACTAAAAGATGTTGGCCACTGACGTACAATCAAGAATGTATTCTATAATAAATCAATTTAATAACTACTTTTTTTTTGCAATTGCACCAAATTGAAAAATTTTGTAAATTTTATTGACTCTTATGACATCTCTTGACTAGGTAGTATTAGCCTATATAGGTAGAACAGAAAGCATATTTCAGGCACTAGTATAATATTTGAAAACAAGAGGTCTGTGGGTGCAGACAGATGCCATCATATGATGTAGTTTCTGTAGTTGTAAAGCCATCTTGGTATGTATAAGAGTTGTAAGATTGATAATAGAGGGAAAATCTTCAAAGTGATTTACATGAACATTACAAACAATCTGCATTTTGACTTGTATTTACCC
>JAOXYB010059313.1:0-10841 GCA_028565635.1 Phoronis ovalis
TCCTGTATGTTGCATTTTCTGGGCTATGACCCTACTATGCCGTAGGCAAGATAGTAGGGTCATAAAGCTAGGACTAACTTTCCAGTAAAATAGCCTAATACAGCCCTAATAGGTAGTTCAAGCTAAGTGTCTGACTCTGAGACATGACGTTTTTGAAGTGTCAGAGGGTTGCATCCCCTGTAATCCTGTATGTATATTTACAGAAGTCACCCCCGGAGTCAAAACTAATCTAAATCAATAATTATTTTAATTAAATTTGATTGCAGCCTTGAATATATATAAATTTCATGAGGGATTTGCACAAATTATAATTTATATTTGAAAATAACAAATATTTTGAAATTCTGAGGAAGTCGTTTTAAAGTGACGTTGCATACTTTATTATATTTACCCATGGAATGAAAACTTACCTTGGCTGTGGGATATCAGGAAGGGCAATCGCCTTCGTTGTTCAGGAGTAAAATTTGGGGATAAACTTCCCCGCGCCTTCAACAAATTTTGAATATGGCGGTTTTAGCCTCGTTCTGAACAAAGCAAAACTTCCGGACACCTGTGCGCACTCGCCCCCTCGCGTCAGTTTTGCTCAACTGGCACATGCGCAGTGAGTATGACACCTGTGTTGAAATCCATCTACGAAATATAATAAAGTGAGTTATTTTAAAGTAAAATGTCTAGAATCTTCACACAAAAGATTATTTTTTCACAGATTATTTTTTGTTGAAAACTAATTAAATATTTGACTCAATAATTTTCTGTTGCACAATGGAGCTTTGGTTTCGTCTATATTGGTCGACTGAATGATTCCGTTACTCTACTTTTTCTTACTTTTAGTATCCGGCACAAAATTCAAGCAACAAGAACTTGAATTATCTGAATTAAATGGCTTTGAAATTTAACGGTGCCCAAGACTACAACCCCGTGAAAGGGGAACGGGAAGGAAAACTAAGAGAAGTTGGTAATCAGGCGGTCTGGTCACTGTCATCATGCAAGCCGAGTAAGACTAATTAGATTTTCAAAAAAAACTTGATTGCTTGATGTAGTTACCCGGATTAAATTAATTAAATAATAATTAATAGCATCACTGTACACCGACATGTACAGGGGATATGATATACATAACTATCACATGTCGCCCCCTGTGTCATGACATTGGTGGTGACATTTGATATTACATTGTATTTATTTAAAAATATAACGCTTTCTTGCCAGTTCCCATGGCCATGGTAAGAATATTCTCAAAAAGTACACCCCATTCAGCCATTGTAAAAATTGCGGAATTAACTATATATAATTCTTATGGTGAGTTTATAATCGATCACGGACCATATCAACAAAATTTTGTTTCAAGAAATACAACATTGGTAATTAATTATTAATTGAAAATATATACCTAATGGTAAAAAAATATTTGCAAAAAAACCCCATGGCAGGGCTTGAGTCGCCTTGACACCTGCTGAAAATAAGTAGTAGCCCTGTTGGCCAGCTGTGTTCCAAATCAAGTGGCCCCATTTAATTTGTGCGAGTGCCCAAAACACTTTTCAAAGCGAAAAATTGCTTGTAATAAATTAACAAGCAAAAAAAACACCCCAATCCTTTTTTAGAAACGATACGCAATTTCCGGTTGCTATTTGATTGCCAAACGATGACCGGAAGCGTCTTTTTGTGTTTGTATGTTGAAAATAGTTCAAAGGGAGACCGGGAGGTAGGTGCCACTAGGTGGCCCATCGGGCCAACAGCCGCTGCAGTTCATGTGGCCTGAACAACATTTAGTGGCCTCAGGTTCTTGGACTAGCGTAGATGTCGAGCCCTGCATTGTAAAAAATAAACATTGAAAAGATATCATATGGTAAAAACCAAGGCTGAAAAAAGGGGACCCATGGGTTGGCACATATATACAGTCACTTTGAATGAAAGTACCCCGAGGTAAATTTACACCCAAATGTGTGGCACCTTGCGGTAAATAATCATTAGTATTTTATTTGAAAATATATATCCCATGGTAAAAATTTATTTGCAAAAAAGCACATCCCATGGAAAACAGTTTTAAATAAACAGGAAAAAGATACCCTTATTAAAAGTGAATTCTGAAAAAGGGTTCATGGGGCGGCACATAAATACAGCCACTGTGAATGGCAGTTACCCCTTCCTCAGCATCACGGGGCATGATACTGTGTAGTATACTGATTATGTATATTAACAACCAAATCAGAAACATTCACCTGTCCTATGTCTTTCAGGCAATCTGGAACTTAGCATTTACCTATGCATAATACTAAACTTGGGAATCAATCTTTAAAAAAAAGCAAAATGTATTTACTGGTAAAACATAGTTTCATGGTTTATCTGTGTCATGTTGAGAAATATCGTCAGCGCTAGGCTATAACTTCTCCCTCAAATCAAAAACAGATAGAAAATATTATATTCTGAAAGTTTGCAGTTTGTTAATCAAACTTAGTAGCCAGATTGAAATGCAATCACAGCCTGATAAATAGCCATAATTCTTAAATATTGCAATTGTACATTGAATTTTAGGTTTTGGTGTTGAACAGTTACGAGACGAATCTTTAGAGTCATACTGGCAGTCTGACGGACCCCAACCACATCTCGTAAACATCCAATTCAGAAAGAAAACAACTGTCAACAGTATAGCTATTTATACCGACTATAAATCTGATGAAAGTTATACCCCAAACAAGTAAGTATTGGTGTTTTGGATTGATGATCTTATAAGACACCCTTTATACTTCAATACAATCACATCATAGCAAAAAATATTTTCTTTATAATTAGTTCAGTACTAGGAAAAAAACTGACAAAAATGCAATCCGTAGTAAGATATAAGCAATCCATGAGTGCATTTGTGGTGGCCAAGATTCTAATTGACAACTCTTTAGTTCGGGTCTGATGGTAATATGGGAGGCTGTAAGTACCATCTGTACCTGTTCTGGCACCCGCATAAGCTGGTCATGATGCATGAACATTATTTCTGCACTGTTAAATTTTGCTATGCGTACATTGATATATACATTGATTGAAAGCCTTGCTGTATAAATTATTTTCAAAAATACACATTTAAATTATCTATTCTGTAGCTAGTAAGTTGTGAAGAAACTAAATCTAGATAATTCACACCTTTTATTAATAATTAACATTTTATAAATTAGAATTATAGCATTTAAATTGTGCCATTTCAATTTCTTATGTCGCAGGTTCTCTATTCGTGCTGGTAGCCATTTTAATGATCTAAATGAAATAGAACAAGTGGAAATCAACGAGACAACAGGATGGTTATACGTACCTCTTAAAGACATTTCAGAGAAACCTATTAGAACATTTATGATTCAAATCGCTATTATATCTAATCATCAGAATGGACGAGACACTCATTTGAGACAAATCAAAGTACACTCACCTGTACAGGATATATCAAGAGCTAAAATGCCAAATTTTACTAGTGTGGATTGTGCACAGTTTAGTGTAATAAGGTAAAGCGATGAATATATGTAATAGCCAAAATATATATCTGTATTTTTATCACTGTTCCTGTTATTTTTCTATAGAGATGATGTAGAATTTCATATTGTGTTTGTATAGAATGGTTAGAAATTAGCAGGATAATGTGTAATGTTCCACATAAAGTACAATATGGCAGAGGGACAGCAAACTACCACAAGGTGGCATTGCTGCCTGGTTCAAACTGAAAAAAGAGAACTGTACTCAAAATAGTTGTCTACCAAATCAACATTTGATGTTTCAAATATAAAAAAATTTAAGATATCTACTCCCTATAATATTAACTTGCTTTTGTCCATTATAAGAAATTTTGATTTAATTTGAATTACGGGCAAAATACTCCCTGAAAACTAATATAATGTATATATAAGATGAACGACATAATAACCCTCAAAATACAGTAACGACCTTGGTCACTATTTTTTGGATTATGTCATTCACCTCACTGCTATTCCGGAACTCATAAATATTTAAAGTTGTTGGAACCACATCAGTAGCATGTATATGATAGTGACATCTCTCAAGATTTAGAAACTAAGAGGGTTTTTTACAAATCTTATTTACAAAGTACTTTGTTAACCTGACAAGTTTTAGCATGCAAGTGATCTTTGTGTTTTTTGTTGTACACCTGTAATTCAAATCAACAAAAAAGCTATTTTAATTTTAGAAGAATTAGAAATGCTTATTTTTTAATGTTAAAGTAGTAAAATAAATAAATAATACCCAAGTTAACAATATGAGACTTAAACAACTTTTCTAAATTTTACCAGTTTGTGGTTTCAAAAAAGCAACTTTTCTTACATCAGTCCTTGTTTGTGTAATACTACATAATATTGCAACTTAAATGACTGACTAGCAAGTAATTAAAATAATGAATAATAAAAACTAAATAAAAATGTAACAATTACTATTGACAAGACCAAATTAAGTGCTATAATTCTGATTTACAACAGACTATTAGCATGCAATACTGCACTAGGTGGCGTTAGCAACTACTAATGAAATGGATTCCAACAAGTTTCCATTGTGCAGTTCTCCCTGTGCATATGTGATTTATTTTCATACTACAGTATTGTGGGTTCACGATTACTAACCATTTAGTGCATGCAAAAAGTCGATTGTAGCCTTTAATTTGATAAACACCAGCCAGAGGTTGTATGTCGAATTTAGGCTTCCCCAACTAGTTGCTCTATTAACAATGTATTTACATTGTAATGGGTTGAATTTGTTCTAACTATACTATATGAGTTATTAATGTATAAGAATGAATCTCAGATCTTATTTTTACAATGCAACAATTCTTACCAACTTTAATCAACTATAACAATTATGTTTAAGTGAATAAAAGTCTTATTATAATTGAAATGATGCAAAATACTGTAACAAAATCTTTTGTTCTTTGCACAACACATTTTTGCATGTTACACCAGTGACAAGATACACTGCAGAAATCCCTGAATCAGCAAATACATTAATCTCTACTTAATACTAATTATTAATAATTAATGTCCCTCTACCTCGTCCCAAGGATTTATGCCTAGATGTAGCATCACTATCTGATTGAAAAAAACTAACAGATTTCTCAGGAGACATTTCATTTGTACTTTCTTTACTTTTTACTAGAGTTGGTATGATATCAATGCTTTCATCAAGGCAATTTGTTAAAGTTTGTTCTACTTGTCTGTGTAACTGTGATTCACTAGTACACGTTACCGACCTGTGTCTCGGTGATTGTTCAGTACCGTTTGACACATGACTTTGCGACTCTTCGGTATGTAACTTCATAGTGCTAAACAGCAACTGAGCAGGACTTTTCTTTTTCGATTGTGTACGTTGACTGCTTTCAGGAGTAGAATTTAACGGTGTCATGCCACGCATTTTGTAAATCGTACATGAATGATCTGAATTACTTCCTTCTGAAAAATGTGAATAAATGCCATTTTGATAATTTTCTTCACTAGGAATTTGCACATGTTCAGCACTGGTTCTCGATGTTACAATGGTCTCCTGTTGAGGCATTCGCTGTTGCCTGGATTGTATATTATTATTTATAACCGTACCTTGCAATTCCATGGGTGGAGAACGCTCTTTTTTCTTCAGATTATTTGGCATTAATCCAGCAGGTTTCAAAACAAGTTCCCGATTTTTTATTGATAACGGATCAACTTGTTGTGGAGTTAATTTTGCTTCCATTAAATACAAATCGGTGTCTTTTGACTCAGTTTTAAGCCTTCCTGTTACTGATGTATGCAGTGGTGACCTCTCGTGAACAATACTGTAACAATCACCTTGTAAGTGCGAGAGACTGAAATTCTTTGTTAGGTGCACATCATTTAAGTTTTTTTCAGATCTTGCATTTTCTTCCCTGTGAGCCAGGGATAAAATACTAGAGTCTGATTTGTAAGTTCTAGATCTAACTGTAGGTTGCGATAAGTTACGAATACTTGAGGTATCCATACTTTGAACAGAATTATTCAAATAGTCTCCACCCTGTTTTTCATTATTGGATAGGTCTTGTTCAGGATGAAGTTTGGCACCAGCTGGTACAAAGGAATTGGACACTTTGACATGTCCATTATTACCTCTGCAACCAAAGCTAGAAAAGCTGCGACTCCTGGTCATCTGCTGGGAAGTTGCATAAGTTTCATTGTCAGTAAGATTTTTTGAGTTTGCATTGTATCCTGTGAAACAGAACAATTAAATGTTACCATGTATATTCAGTCATTTCCTTAAAACTTAAAATATAGTGAAATTTACAAAACTTTAGAAAACTAAGCTATAAAATATAATTCATATTAAAATCAAAGAAATTGAGACATTTTATGACTGATAGTGATCTTCAGTAGGGAATATGAGACAAAAGACAGAGACTTCCCTGTTTAACAATAAATGTCACTGATGAAGAAGGCATTTTAGATATGAAGGAGTTGGGATGAAATACCCTTTTGTCCCAAAACTCCACTTGGAATACATTGACAAGCCTAATCGCATGCACTTGGTGGAGCCCCCAGTCTTCAACCAAAACATTCCTAGAATGCTGCAGCTGTGACATTGTTCATTCATAAAATGCAGTATCATTTGGTTCGTGACCAGTAGCTCCACCAGGTGCATGCAAAGAGTATTTTAAACCTTTAGATGGCACATAATATGATAAAGTGGTATTGTATAGAGTATACACATTTCCTGTCCAAAATATTCATTTTCAATTGATATGTAGGAGTTTGCACAACATGAAATAAAGCTTCACAGTTACCACAGATAGTATCACTCCAATCAGGTTCCACTTAATTATCTTTTTTCAATTCCTTTGCATTTACTCCACTTGCAAAAAGCCTGTTAAATATTCCTAATGTAAACTTTACTTACACTGCTGAACTTGTTTTGCTCAAGACATATTTAGCAAGCTTCTAACAGAAATTGAAATGACTAGACAGTACTTTCGTTGAAAGTATTCCCTTTTTTGTCACCCTGACATTATTTATAATTATGAAGTTGTATAAGTTTTAAGAATAGTGTCCCAGCAAACAAACCTTTGACGTCTGAAAAATTTTCAGCAGGAATTTCTCGTCCACCATGCCAAATACTGTCCCGGGCATACACTACATAAGGATCAAGAACACCAGCACAATTCTCAAGAAAACCTCCTGGACCTTTCTCTTCCTTGCGGGAACCTTGTCCCCGATAAAACGTGTCCACTCTCTCACTAGCTAACTGTGGTAAACTTACAAATGTTTCGGGTAATAAATGTCCACACTGAAAGACAAAATATTTGGTCATTCTTAAGACATAGTAACCTTAAATTCTGCACCCATGCATGGCCCAACATATCTCAAAATATACCATGGTAGCATGTTGTATTGGTATAACACAAATAAGATTTAAACTTTTTTGTTATGAAATTGATAAAAATTGACTAGAAGTAAATGAATCTGACTTTTGTTTCATTGTGACAATAAAAATGACATTATATGTTTACTGAATGTTTAACACAACCTGAGCTATGAGATATACACAGATAAGAATGAAAACTGGTAGCAATCAAAGTAAAGCAAGAAAGTAATGGAAGATCAAATAACACATTAATATTCTCATGTTTTCTGAATGTCACTTTCTTTTGGCATTTTGTGCAGTTAGTAAGGTGAAGAGTGCTGTTACTATGAGAACACATTTAGCTAGGCCTATTGATATATCCAGCTATGTACCTATCATATTTTTGCTTTCTAAGTCTTTCATACAGTGAATTATATTCAGTTTACAATATAGAAGCTTACATCAGATTCTACAATAGAATCAGAAGCATCTCTTAGATGGCTTAGATAAATATCAACTCCACATATGAATTCCATCATCATCTTATCAACTAAATGTTCCCTGAGTTGTTTCAGGAAGAGGACATGTTTGCAGGCAGCATTCAACAAATACTCTGGGAGAGGTCTCTGTGCCCATACAGACTCATCTTCCTGAAAATATGTCAATGGTATAGAAATATCATCAAAGCTTGCAGATTAAACATGAAGTAGTTTTGTTGCTATGTAGTATTTACATCAGGGAGACTAGACAAAAGATGGCATCAAATATACATTGTAGCAGATTCCTTTTATATCCAGCAATTAGGAAACTGGCAGTATTCATCCGCTTAGTGTACGTACTATATATCCCACGTGTATACCTGTATCAGTCCGTAATACAAATTCCTGGGCAGCAAAATAACTGGAAAAGGAACTTATTTTAACTACAATATATATCATTTATGAATTTCACCCTCTATAAAACAAACAGTACTAAACATAATTTGATTGACAAATAAACTTTTCATATCAATAAATTACATAGTTACTTAAATTTAGTTGATTCAGGATCGAGAATACTGCCAATAAAAGTTACCCCGAGTTTAGCATATGACAGCAAATTGGTTAATTAGCACAAGAGGACTCCGGGGGGTACTCAAGGTTTAATGACTACGGGGATGTGCCGCGGAAACCAATCCAAAATTTTAGCTTGTGGTAGCAAACCCAATCTAAATTTTTTGAAATTTTAGGGTAGCAATCCAAATTTTGTGAAATATAAGGGTAGCAATCCAAAATTTTAAAATACTTGAGTAGCAATCCATTTTTATGCAAATTGACTGATACAAACCAAATTCCAAAAATTGTTTTACAGATACAAACCTAAAATTAATTAAAATTATTTGCTGTAAGCATTGGGTAGCAATCAAAATTTTTGAATTTCTTTACGGTAGCAATCCAAAAAAATACAGTAAGAATTATACAATCCAAATCCAAAATTTTCAACTGGGCTGCACACCCCCCCTCTAAAAATACGTCGAGTACCCCACCCCCCTCCCGGACTAGGCAGCAGAACTGGGGAATGGATAATTTATATAAAATGCGTGCATTAAAGTGCCCCCAGCGAAGAGAGCAGATTACTTATGACATCTTTTAATCGGTGTACTCCTGATTTTAAAAGGGCTCTATATGCCCGGACATCCTGATTTTAAAGGGATTTTATATGCCTGGACATACCAATAGAAAGTGAGCACTTTTTCAAAATGGTGTCTCCAGAAGAAATTTTCGGGTCTCTATTTTTCATAATTTTAGCCAGTGGTTCATCTAATAGTAATCTTTAAGTCAGAGTGCACACATTTGACTAGAGTTTATACACAGCTGGATGCAAAACCATAAAAATAATTATGTCATTTAATATGTTAATGTGAAAGGGTTCAGGATGTCAGAACAGTTATCTATTTAAGGACTGTTTCTGAAAAACAAAATTAATATAGGAAGCAAGAGGGGAAGTTAGTTTTACAGTTATCAGTAAATTACTGTAGTGTAATACAGTTGGCAAGGTAATTTTAATCTATACGTGACAGGGATAATTTTTCCAGAAGCAATCCTGAGTTGTAAAAAAATACATTTAGAAATAAAGAATCTTTATTTAGGCAAACCTCTTTCAACTCTTTTCTGATTCGCTGTATATGAACCTCTTCAGGCTGAACATTTAGATGTTGAAACAAGCAAGAAGCCAAGCCATTCACATATCGTGGCAGATTACCAGTCTTCTTCAAACGATAAACTAACACGTCAGCTACCTGTAACAATTCATGTACATAGCAAGAAGAAATTTCATCGAACTGTACTTCTCTCAGCCAGTCAAAACATTTTTTTTTTCATAATCAGTATATTTATTATCAACATAGCAATCTTATTTTTCATGTTCGCTTGGCATGAAAGAGCAGCTTTTATGCATGAACAAATTTTTGTACTATTTTTAATGTATCCCAGGTGGTGGAGTTTTTACAACTAAACTTGAAACATCCTCAATAAAAATATGCCACAGTTTAATATTATGTTTAACTTAATGATTTTGTAAACTAACTGTGACAATTAAACTAAACTTATATTCAAAAAATACATGCCTGTTTATAAATTAAAACCTCTCCGCCTGCATATATACAATGCTTATTGTCACTTAGATCTGTAAAACTGAGTTTTACATTTTTCAAAGTTTAAGCGGGAGGAAAAATCTGACATTCTTTGAAAATACTTTTGTGACTTATGCTCTTTTGAATAATCTTTCACCCCGGCAAAATGGACTTCTCAATAAAACAGTGCAAATTACATGTTAAATATACTACAGCCTTTCCATATTGATTTTGTAAAGTAATACTAAACTATGCTCACAAAAGCTGCAGCTGTACAGTGGCTGTACTCCCCGAACTACCTCAACAGAATTAACCTTATAGAAACGCAAAAAATAATAAATAGCAGTGTGATTTCAACCAGATATGCAAATTAAAATTGTCTCAAACTGAAATTTCATATTTACAGCTAAATATTACAGTCGGTGTTATAATTCTACTTTAATCTATATAATTGGAAAACGTCTCCTCACCTGAGTATCAAATATGTTGACTAGTTTTATTTTGTACTGATGGAACAGAAGATCAGAAACACAGCGACAGTCATGAAAGATCTGTAATTAAAGAATCACATTACATGTAAGACTGGTATTAATATAATTATACACTAATGGTGTATAAAGTTTATACATTTAAGGGATCATCTCAAAAGTTATCTCACTAACCCCAAACGTATAGCGTTTAATATAGGGGGCAGGGGGGGTAAAATCCACCTACGTTTATGGGTTGGTGCGAAATGAAAACTCATATGCCTAGTGTATACGATATCTATACTCGTCTACTAAATCTCGAGTGTCCGTCTGTCTGTCTGTCACTCTTTCCACCAAATATCTAAACTATTACATGTAGAATCATGATCTTTTCACACATCGTAGGTATCGACGATGGCTCGGGTTCCTCAAATTTTGGG
>JAOXYB010059346.1:0-10839 GCA_028565635.1 Phoronis ovalis
TTATAGTCAAGATTCAAATAAACTCTTTATACACAGGCAAAACAAAGTTGACTGGGCATCCTTAAATAATTATACTCATAGGCTGTTACCATCTGACTGGTTATAGTTTAGTGTGATTGTGCCTTGTGTGAACGCGGAATCTAACTCCAGTCCCAGGACTATAGGAGTATAGCTAAAGTACAAACCTGACAGAAATGTCATTTTAATTCAAGTTCTGACAACTTGTTACTCTTAAGCAACTGTGATAAATTGTAGATGCTTACCTTATTATTTATGGAAACACCTGATCTGCGTTTTCTTATGAAATTTTAATTCACAGGACTGGTAGACAATTTCAATAAGATGAAGTAGCATGCTTTACAAAGCCGAAGAGGATTTGTTGTAGGTTGCCATATGAATGACCTTACCCTTGTAGATCAAATGTCATTTTTAGGGGGAACAAATGAAAACTATATCATCAAATTAAATGTTGTTATTACATGCAGTGAGTTTACTGTATATTAGTTTATATAAGTTGTAGATATTTATATCAAATTAAATGTAGGCAAAAAAGAATACATAATAATGCAATAGAATTTTACTTCCTGTGCCAAACATACTCCCCTAAAATAAACGGGTTTTAAAACAGGTGCTTGTTCTGAATCCAACAGAAATGTGTATTCAAGACCGCAAAAGGCATATTCAGCAGACTGTGAATAATAATAATAATAATAATAACTTTATTAGCCCAGGCTAAACAGTCCTTTAATACAAAATAATACAGTATAAATCCAGTACAAAAACAAACAAAGAACAACAAAAAGCACCAAGGTAATAAGAAACACAGAATGTTGTGTTCCGGTCCGGGTTCAGTGCAACGCATCTGAACTAAAAGTCAGTATTTATCGGCTTAAAAAAGAAAAATTCGAAGTTAAAAAGATCCTGAAACCTAGCAAAAAATATTTATTGGAATATATAATACAATTAAAAAGTAATTAATGCTTCGAGTCACAATGAAGTAATTCTGTATATTAATGAGAATGCAATAAAAACAAGAAAACACAGTTTAATTCGGTTACCAGAGGTGAAGTTATAAAATATTTTTCTCATATGTTTGATATGGAGACACAAATATGCAAGCATACAGATAATTTGAACAACACTTTTTATATGAATTAATACTATATAAAATACATATGTTTCCAAAGCAAAAAAACGAATGTAAACAATGTCCCGGGGGTCACTCAAGTAAAATGTGGGAAATTATCCCAGGGTAATTATGCACCAGGCTATACAAACCATGATACCCTTTTTGGTCAAAATTGTCGATTTTTCTATCCTAAATGCATGTTACATGCGTGGTCCTGAGATAAGCACCCTTTTCATGCGTTTATATTAAAAAGCATGATTACCCCGAAATTACAGGAGTGCCCTCACCCGAACAATGTAAACTTATTTTGACCTAAACCATTTGCTAAATATTAATATATTGTGTTTGTGTGTCTCAGTTATTAAGGATAATGATATAGTATATTAGTATAGAGTTATTTCATTGTGATTGCATTACATGTGCCAATAAATTTGTGAATAAAAAAGTAACCATTTTCTTGAAAAGGTGAAGATTCTCAGGCCCGTCAGAAACTTTTTCAAAAGCGGGGTGCGTTTGTGGCGTTTTTAGAATCACTGATTTCAGAAAATATTAGTTCAGTAATCAAAAAAAGGTTGCTGAAACGTCTCCGTGCTGCCAGAAAAAATTGACAAGCCAGCGGAAAAAAAAGGTCATTTCCAGAATAAGTGCTAACGTCATAAAAAAAAAATCTTTCTGTTCCAAAGGGTGGGGGGCAGGTGCGCGTGTTTTCTGTCAATTCAAAAAGGGGGGGTCCCTTACTGTTTCAAAAGGGGGTGCGTTAACATTACATTAATGGTATCCCATTTGAAAAGGGGGGTGCGTTATCATTAAATATGTTCCTCCCATTTGAAAAGGGGGGTGCGTTCGCACCCAACGCACCCCCCCCCCTCATCTGACGGGTCTGAATTCTCCCAAAAAAGAGAAGAGAAGATCGACACCCAACATATCCACTGTCAATCTAGATGCTTCATTAAGCAAGCAAGTTCTCTTAACTCTGTTTTTATAAAGTTAACATTTGTGAATTGTCACAACTACAGGTACATGAGACATTTGCTGGGCATTTCTTGAACATTCAGTGTAGTTGTCAAGATTATAAGTAAGAAGATAACAGAAATCAATATATTATCACAATTTTAATGTAAAATGTACAAAATAAACCCGAAAGTAGAGTAAAAATTAAGCTACCAATTTTTGAATACGATGCAATACACATGGTGAACTGTTGTAAGAGCTATACATACTTAGAATACAAAAAAATCAAAACTGGGCACTCAGGTTGGCACTCGGCCAAACACGGCAAAATACCAAATTGTGTCAAAAAATTAATACAAACGTAGCATTTAATGAAAAATGAATACAAAACAATAGTATTTAATAAAGCCTAGTAATCTCATTTTTAAGTGTACTTAAACAACCCTATATAAATAATTAAATTCACAGGTAAAAATACTCAAATTGTGTCAAAAAGTAAATACAAACATATCATTTAATAAAAAAATTAATACAAAACATAGTATTTAATTCAGCCTATTATTTAATAAAGCTTAGTAATCTCATTTTAAAGCGTACACTTGAACTCAATTAGAGTTACTACCCGGGATGATTCCAGCTATAATTAGCCTATATCTGAGGCCCGAATATTGGTCTAATTATATCAAGGGGCACGGGGGGGGCAATTAAGGTTTTTTGACGGGGATGTGCCGCGGAACCCAATCCAAATTTTGTGAAATATAAAAAAGGGTAGCAATTCAAAATTTTAAAATATTTGATACAAACCAAATTCCAAAAAGTATTTATGGATGCAAACCTAAAATTAATCCAAATTATTTGCTGTAAACAGTGGGTAGCAATCCAAATTTTTGAATATCTTTACGATAGCAATCCAAAAAAATACAGTAAGAAGTATATAATCCAAATCCAAATTTTTAATTAGGTTGCACACCTCCACCAAAAAATAAATTGACCCCCCCCCCCCCACCGGGCCAAGGGGTACATTTCATCAGTCTCCGTGTCGCAAAGGTTGCAACTGTTTTGACTTTATCTTTCCTTGTCCTAAAGATGTAGAAACTACTAGGTGCGACTTGGTTCTATTTGATGAGCCTATAACAACAACAACAGATAAAATTGAGAATAGCAAAGAGCCATGCATCGTATGTCACTAGTGCACAATTAAGAAATGCTTGGTACATAATTGTTGTTTTCAGTTTCTAACTAGTATATGCTTCTACATAATATTCTTTGTGATTTTAACTACCACGTACTATATATGGTGGAAACTGCATCAAACAAGTAACCAGCAAACCCTTAATTGTACTCATGTGAAGAAACAAGCGGGGGGAAAACATGTGGCCATTAATAAGCTATTTTAATCAAAGATGTGAGTTTAGTGCCTTTTAATTAAGTATAAGGTCCACAAAAACTATCTTACCATGTACTTGTACTGAATTGGTCCTCAAAGAACCTAATGGGATACTTGTTGATTGATGATAAATTGGTCCTGCAGGAGTTGGAACATTCGGAAGTTCTGTTGGTATAACAACCTTCTCTTGGGCTCGCATCACTGGTGAAACAGGCAAAGGACGAGATGATGGCAATAAAGAACGGGAGACAAAAGTGGATTGTTGCATGGAAATGTTGCATGCGGATGATGATGTCAATAATGGTGGCAATTTTAGTCTAAAATGAGAAATAAATGTTATAAAAAAATTAGAATTAATATTCAAATATACTATGAAACAAAATAAGTTTACAAGCAAAGGGTTTGATGTATGTATTAAAATAACATTTTTATTAGTGTTCCTGACTTCCATTGCAGACAAGATTATAAATGTTTTGATCCGGGAGGATCACTTAATAGTAACTATGACTGACACGGATACTCTGCTCAGTCTGCTGGAATTATAGTTCCATTTTTCAGGTTCAGATATAGTTTTCATAGCTGAGATATTGAGAATATTTTGTACAATTGATTACTATTAAGGTATAGAGGATACGTGGCTTTGTTTTTGTATGGTATAGAGGAGACTATGAAGGACACTGCATATGAAAAATATCTGAAAAACATCTTACTTTACTAGAGGATGTAATTTCTGGGTTGATATAGTAAGGATGTATGTCCCAAAAAAAAAACGGGAACATTTTGGTGTAGTATCATAAGAACAACACGAAAATTATTATTTTATTTTTATACTATTAATTTATAGGTGATATGTCAGTTGGTTTGAAGTCCCAGGCGAGCCTAATATATATGTAAAGGAAGTAATTAATCTCCCAGAGTTTTGATCTTCTCAGTTAGTTTTTATTATAAGAGGTCAATCAGGCTGTGAGTATAAGGCTTTTCAAGGGGAGATTTATTCTTTGAAAACATTCACTTGTAAATCAAAAAATATTCCAATTTTTACATTAGTTTGATTGTTGACTAGGCAATAGAATACCACATTCCACACACTAATAGTGGTTTCAGTAAGGTTCGTTGGGTTTGCTGATAACATAAACATAACAACTAATAACATAAAAAATTGAAAATATAGCAAAATATGTTGTAACTTTCCTAAAAACCAAAGCCTCAACCCAACATTTCGCCGGGGATCAACTTCTTAAAATTCCTCTTAAAAATTATGACCAAGCAAAATGGTTACCTCTTTTCTTCCTCCTCCAACATAACTCTAAGCGATTCTATTTCTACTTTTAATGGAATATGAGCATCTCGAGCATTATTAAACTCCCTCATCTTGACAAAGAGTATATCTTGCAATTCACATATTTTTTTCTCCAAATGGCGGGACTGCTTTGCAGAATGCGCACGTTCCATTTCTAAATTTTCTTCTAATGATTTCTTTGTATGTTCTATATGAACAATCTAAATATTAAAAGTTTTACGATTAATAAAAACAGTATATAAAAATAAAAATTTGAATTGCCATTGTACTGAGAACAATCAATCTGAGATTTGACTTTCAAGTTACAAACAATATTTCTCACATGACCATTTGAGAAAATGATGAGCTGCCATTTAACAGATTAATTTTTTCTCCTGCTTGCCAGGATAATTGCAAGGATATTGGTGGTTATTTTGTTACTTGGACTCCTTCTGTACCTGTGGGAGGAGAAATTATTTGGATAAGAATTAAGAGATATTTGAGACATGAAATTGGCAAATATTTGAGACCTTTATTTTGGAGCACTCTGAGACATAAATATGTCAAAAGGGCACCTATGTGTGGGATTTCTGCTGTGGTCGAACAATTTGGTGCCAATTGTGTGTCAAGAATTTTATGTATGGTTCCTCTGATGGTGAACAATCAGCCCATGTTGATAATAGAACCTTCGAAGCTATCATTGCATGAAGAACGTTTTATGTCCAAATTTCATGAAAATTGCATTAAAAGCTAAGGAAGATGTAATACTGGGAATACTAGTTTTTCGTCTCATTTAGGATAAAAATAAATTATTATCCATATGACTGTTTAATTTACAATTAGCTGGAAAAATGCAGATCTTATTCTCAACTCTTGGTTGCCAAGTATGTTGAGACATGGCAGGGGGAATAACCTGCCAAAACCTGGTTTTGAATATTCACAAAAATTGTATATTCATTAGTTATTACTGTATTTTCCATGTTAGGTTTATGGAAAGCATTTTGTTTCTTTCAAAATTATGCTGTACAAACTGTCATTTTCCAAATTTATTATTGTTTTCAACACTACAACAACATTAAAATATATGTTTTACACTTTTAACATATCTTACCTGTCCTTGCAAACTTCTAATCTTTCCATTACACTCCTCAACAAGGCCGGTCAATCTTGCATTCTCTGCTGATAAAGTTTCCAAAGATTTAGAATCTTCACTCATTTGAATTCGGAGACTGGCCAACTAAAATAAAATGAAATGCAATAACTTGTTTAATAAATAATCTTGTATTGAATATAATTTGAGCCAACCTTTTTTAATTTTGTTATTTTATGTATTTGTCACACACTATCACCAGGTGGCGAAAGCAGCTGGTATGCACTCAAAATTCTGAAGGAAATGCTAATTTCACTGAACCTGCCCAACTGTATATTTTAAATTAAAATTCTGCTAAAAATAATGTACTTTGTCTTCAACTATTTTTGTAATCTGTTCTGTTTTTTAATTATTTCTGTTATAAAGTGTTTTTAATTTTGAAGTAAAATACAGAAAAAAATATGTCTGAGCATGTAAAATTGACATTTTATTTGAGTAGAAACTGGTAAGTTTTTTCTCCCATACAGTGGTCACTTTATCTTCAGTACTTTAGTAAAGATGGTGGTTGTGAAATTAAAAGCAAAAATATTTTCCCTGATGGTTTTTTCTGTCAAGAATTGGATATATAGCTGGGATTCTTGTATTTTAAGTCGAACTGCCAGAGAGCCACTGGATGCACCATTGCAGAATACATTAAAGGCTATGGGGAAAATTATTGTGGTGATGTACTCATCTTCTGTCCAAGCAGAACATTTCATTACTAGCAGCTTGATATTATATATTCCATATGCTTAATAACAAGTTTATAAAAAAAACAATTGTTATACTTACACTTGTTTGATAATTGTGATCAGACTCTTCCTGATAACGTTTCAGTTCTAATTCTGCTGATTCTCTGACACGTTGCAACATTTCATGTAAAGAGGAGTTATCTGGACGACTCGATTCACGTACTTTACTCTCTAGAACAAGGATATTACTATCTGATGCTTCCAGTCTGGCATGTAGCTCTTGTGCATGTCTAGCATATATTTCAGTATCAAAGTCGACTTTTTGTTTTAACTGATTTGCTTTGTCTTCAGCTTCTTGACGCATCACTACCTCTTTTTCGTACCTGAAAATTACCATTAATCAAATTTACAACCTCTCATCAAGGCAAAAAATATTGCAAAAGTATATAATTGGTACAATTCACCGTGATTTTTCAAACTGAAGCTCCTTCAAAATTTACATTTTTTTAATATGTTTTAAAAAGAGTATTGATATTAAAACAAAGTTTTTAAAATTAATGAAACTGTTTTCTAGGCCAGACCAAAAGAAACCTTGTTAATGTTTATGACTGCTTCATATTTTGGTGTTTTGACTTTATTATTTTTTTTAATAAAGGTTGTTTAACAGACGCTTAAAAAAAATTATTTTTTTCTTTTAACACTAAAACAAATTCTGACCAACTTGGATTTTAAGAAGGGCTTTTGCCCACTTTTTATGTCAAAGTTATGACAAGTCAAAATTCCAATTTGCTTTATTGTCACTAACACTTTTTAGGGGTTTAAGTTTTAGAAGCATTAAAGTTTGTGCAAAATATTTCAGATTTCGACAAACAGCAAGCAGAATTGGAGCTGAATAAGCATAAAAAATCAATAATTAAAAAATTTAACCTTCTTTGCAAATCTTGGTTTTCTCTAAGCATATTTTCATTATCACGTCTAAGTTGATTTAATTCCTCATAGGGTCTTTTGACAGCCATAGCTGTTTCTTCAAGTAGCCTCTCTTTTTCAGACAGTGTACGTTGCAGAACATTTATTTCATCTTGAAGTTTTGTGTTTCTCTCTGATTCAATGGTAACTCTGTTTTGTAACTGAGAAGCAAGACTTTCATTTTTTTGCATGTGCATATGATAATGGTTCTTTGAACGACTTAGATCGTTAACCTGTCCCCTAAACAAAAAATACTTAAATGTTGTATACATAGTTCTGTCAGCAATTAAACCACTGACATTAAATTATTGTATAAAGTAATAAACAATTGGCATCATTAGGTTGGTTCTGCTCCCGGGTTCTGCTGGTCATTAATAGACTATTTGCATGCACTTGGTGGAGCCACCAGTCTTAGACCCAAACGATCCCAGCATGTCGCATTCTGTGAATGAACAATGACGTAGTTCTGCGTGCACTCACGCGATTCATTCATAAAATCCATTCTTCGCATGCTGAGCCATAACCAAAAAAAATATCATGTTCTTTGATCTAAGAAAATATCCTCCTTTTTGTGAGCATATCAATACATAAACAACTATTTATTAATATTTTTTATTTTGTTAAATTTTCACCGGTTAAATCTTTTCTAAAGCCAGATTTAAAAAAAAAAGTTTTTTGTATAACTAAAGGATGCCGGTATTGAAAGGGCCTGCCTGTAGCGACCTCAAGTGCATGCAAATAGCTAGTCTATTAAAGACCATTTGATCACTTTTCTTTCTAATTTCTAATATTAAAATGTGGAGTGATCAAATTTTAAGACTTTGATAAGCAGTATGATATGAAATTATAAGGGTATTTTAAAGTCACATTTCTTACTTACATTTATCATTTCACCCAAGATACTCAAATTTACTTCATTCAAAATTAAGTCATTAAGGCTGATAATATTTTATTGCAATTTGCACATCTTATAGTCATTTTTACTTAACAAATCATGGATTTTGTAAATTTCTTGAAAGTAAATCTTTCGTGTAGACAGAATATTTTGGTGTTTTCAGTATTTGACAGATGACTGTATAAGGAATTACTAAAACTTAATTTTAACATTTGTCATTCAATAATTCAGTAATAGATCATGGTAATAATTAACATAGAAAATTATTTTTGCTTGTGGTCTAGTTTGTAGCCAGCTTTCATGCTCACATTATTGTCCAGCAACTGCATAACAAGTAAAAAATACCAGCCACATAGTTTTTCTCTGAAGTATCCTAATACAAAATATTAATTTGTTAAATACTGTGTTTGGATCTAAATTACTTATAAATATAAATTAAATTTAATGTTTCCTATTTGTAATATAAATTACTATTTATTAAACATAACTGAGTAATTTCATGTTATATTGTAGAGCAACAATTAAAATTATTCTTCGATCAAACAAGGTAGTAAATAGTATTTGCCAACAATTGTGCTATTTATCTGAAAGTCTGCTATTTACCTCACGCTTTCCAGTTCTTGTTCATAACGACTTTTCAAGGTTGTTATCTCATCTTCTAAAATCGAAGCTGACTTTAAAAATGCGGTTGAATCTACTTGATTGCCATTTTGACTCATCTGTCTCAAACGGGACAAATACAATGACATCCGATTATTCAAATCACGTAGTTCCTGTTTTTCTTGCAAGCGAGAGAAGGTTACATTGCTATGAATACAACCTGACATTACTTGGCCACTCATTTCTGTTTCTTTTGGGATTTCGTTAAATGTAGTTTAATTATGTTGACTGGCTGGTTCCTGATACTGATACCTTTCTAAAGGTAAATTTTGTTCTGAATTATTTATATGAGATTCTGCAAAATCCTGCAACCTGTCAATAGATGAGTCTAGATTTTCAGTTTCATTCACAATTTGTTGATTTTCGAACAACTCTGTATCTTTCTCTTTTTCAGTGTCTGTTTGACCTAGGATATATAAAACTTTAAGTTTGATTAACTACAATTTCTTTACTTTGTACAGACGGTTTCTGAAGTCTTGAAAATTGGATATTGTTATTCTTGTTTGGGACTGCTTAGGACTAATGTATTTGATAGAATACCCACTCTGTTTAAGACTACCATGTGATGTTGAATACAACTAGCTGTAACGGGAATTAATATCTAATCCTTATTTTTTGACAACCCCGATTCTTCAAGTTGATATTTATTTGGATGACTGAAATATGTGTCATATACATAAGTGTACGACCGCTCTATATTGGGTATTAATGCTTCTCAGGGTCCCTGCTTGCAATGGAGTATATATTTCAATCCTGGACGCTCGATCGCAGTGGGGTATATGCTCACTGCTAACAACGGATCCTAAAAATCTAACAACGGGTCCCAGAAATTATATTTCCTTATAAAGGGTATGTTTTGCCATGGGTGTTACTAAAGGGGTATGTTTTAGACATCTTTCTGACAATTAATGGGATATGTTTTCAGCCATCCTTTGGACAACGGGGTATATGCTTTTTGCCATGACTGGCTTGCATTGGGTATAGGGTTTTGAGGCCTGGGTCTCACCCCTGTACCACAAATACTATAAAGTGCCGCCCTCTAGGAATTTTTCCATTAAATTCCACAAGCCTTAGAAACCAATGGTTTTAAATGTAAAAAGAGACAGAAATTATATATAAGGCTAGTATTTTGTGACAAAAAAGTCAAGTGGAAACACCTGATCTGTGTTTTTCTTATGAAATGTTAATCCACAGGTAGACAATTTCAATAAGATAAAGCAGCATGCTTTAGAAAGAGGATTTGTTACGGTAGGTTGCCATATGAATGACCTTACCCTTGCAGATCAAATGTAACTTTTAGGAGAACAAATGAAAACTATATCATCAAATTAAATGTTATTATTACATGCAGCCAGTTTAGTATAATAATAGATTTGCAATTAAATGCATGATAAAGGCAACTAATTTGTTAATGTTTTATGATGGGTGAGACTAATAGCAGCTATTACATGCAACCTTAAATTATAGATGTTTGTATTCAATGAATCCTACAGAAAACTGTGAAAGGAAGAATGATTGTTCTTTGTGAAAATTATAATCAAAGATTCAAAAATTAACATTTTTATCCACATTTTCCAGGCAAAACCTAAGTTTACTTGGCATCCTTAAATAATTACACTCATAGGCTGTTACCAAATGACTGGCTATAGTTTAGTGTGATCGTGCCTTGTGTGATCGCGGAATCTAACTCCAGTCCCATAGCCAGGACTGTAGCTAAAATACAAACCTGACAGAAAGGCAGTGTTTTCAAG